>ML663008.1:27445391-27529263 GCA_007570785.1 Antilocapra americana | reverse complement strand
CCGATGTGAGCGGCGGCCGCGGCGGCGGGGACCGCGGGACCGGCGCCGCCGACCTTCCCTTCCCCCCGCCCGCCCCCTGCCCCCTCGGGGGGCCTCCGCTCCCGGCCCGTGGCCGGCCCCCCGGCTCCGCGGCAGGACTCCGGGAGGAGTTCCTAGAGCCCCCTCCCCGCCCCAGCCCCGAGGGCGGCGGGGCCGGGGAGGCCCGGGGGGCCGGCCGCAGCCTCCGCCCAGGAGAAACTTTGTGAGCCCGAGACCCGGAGCCTCCCAGACGGGACCGTCGGGGAGCGGTGGCCCGGGACGGGCAGAAGAGCCAGCCTGAAGAGACGCAGGAAGAGGAAAAGAGGAGGTAAGCGGGGCCGCCGCCGCCGCCTCTGCTCCGGCCGCGCGGAGCAGACCCGGGTGGCCGCCCGGCTGGGCGCTCGCAGCCCCGCTGCCTGCGCCGGAGCTGCCGCCCGGGTCCCGAGGAGGACAGGAAGCAGCCCGCTTTCTCAGCGCCGCCGGCTCTTCTCTGAAGTGTGAGCTCCCCGGGAAAGGGAGTAGCGGGGTAGAAAGGGGGAGGATGCTGGGGCGTCCTCTGGAGTTTTGCCGCTGTTTTCCAGGAGTGTTGGGAGTGTGTAGGTGAGAGGGGCACTTCAGTCCTCGCTGCCGGGAGAGGCATCCGGCAGTCCCGTGTTTTGTAACCTGCAGCGCTGAGTACGTGTGATACTCACAGGTTTCTCTGCGAGGAGTTCTGTCTTCAGAGTGGACACCTTTCTGTCCAGTAATTGGCAAGAGGAAATTGAGGAAGCCCAAGTCTGTGTGCGCACAAAGGACATCTCTGTGATGGATCTTTTCGCGGTACACCGGGTGGGAAACTGCGCTGTAGTTTTTGCCCCTGGGCAACTCTTATTTGGGTTCCCAAGATGGGAACCTCTGACTCTTTGAACCCCTGAAAGTAAAACTTTTTTTTGGTCAGTCTTCTTTGAGAGATTTCATTTCAGGAGCAACTGGTATAGGAGGTATTTTTTTTACCTTCTCATTTCCTGGGTGAAATTCCTGTCTATCCGGAGGACACTAACAGATTGCAGTTACTCAGGAGATTCTGAGTTCTTATGAATCCCAGCTGATTTGGGGGAGAGAATTTAGTACTTTAACCAGTTTATGAAAGTTACTAAATTTTTTTCTTAAGTGCTTTTTTTTTTTAGTAGTGTATGTCCCACTTGATGACTTGAAGCTTTGCTTATTTATCTCATGCTTCTCTATACAATGAAGAGAAACTTCTCATGTTTAATTCTTTGGAGAAGAATGTTTTTCCTCTTCCTTTAAGAGTGAAGTCTGTAAAATCTTTTATTTGTAATTTAGGTATTCTCTACATGTGCCAAATTAAGGTGCAGGAAAGTAATTAACATTTCATGTATTCGTACAGACCATAAGCATCCGGTGGAATTTTATTTAACAGAACATAGTAGTAAGAATTAGGGCCCCTCCAGACTGCTGTGTGAGCTCACATTCTCTGAAGCCACTGCTGAGAGAAGCATAGTGGGAATGATTTCATTCAGGATCTTGTTTAAAACTTTCTCAAAACACTTTTCATCCTGAATGGTTTCTCTTTTGAAGAAATGAATTCTACAAGTTTATTAGCCCCTGAATTATGTAACGGTTCATTTATTTACCAAACCTGTCTCAAGTTTCAAGACACATCCCAAATTTGTGTCTTGAGAATTGCTAGAACAAGCTGGAGTTCATCTTTTCCTGGTTTTGTAGATGTTGATTGTTTCTCTTTACCATCATCTTTCCTGACTTTTTGTCTGTCTTAGAATAATTTCTTCCATCCTCATCATCACTTTGCCCTCTTCTGGAACTTCTCCAGGTGTTTTGTTTCTCTTTGTATGCCTTGTTCTTGTTATGCTTTTGTTAGAAGTCTTACATTCTCTTTTAAATAGATACTGACATCAAAATATTGAGCAGTGTATGTAATATTAGATGTGGAGTCAAAACCGAATGTCTGTAGATCTGTTATTTTGTGATCTTGAGGAAGTCATGTATTCCATACTTTTCAAGATAGGAGGAAGAGAAATCTAGTTTTGCATAGGCTCTTTTTGGTGGGTAGGAAAGGAGGACAGAGCAACAAACTAATTTGAGCATAGATTATGCTCCATCAAAGTTGTTTACACCTTTGAGACTTGTATTGTTTTGACTATACATTGGTTAAAAATCATGGTAAAGTTTTATTGCATATTTGAGTAGCAAAGAAACAGCAAGATATTTGGGGGTCCCTGCCTTTGAGATGCTTTTGTGTCTGGGTGGCAGAGGCAGTGAAACACAATTGCACAGAATTGTAGGAAAGGGGGAATGGACGAGTTTTCATCTATGACCACTATGTTGGCTGCTGTTTGGTACCTTATAGATATCAATTTATTTGTACACATTTCATTAGAGAAATGTTGATGTTGGACTATGCAGAACTTACTGGAGTATATCAGTCAGGGGAAAGTATTTTTTTTAAGGAAGAAAAGAGCAGGTGGAGATAAAGTGTTTAGAACTCTTGGAACTGGAAGGTGCGAGGGACAGATATAATTAGGAAGTTAACTTACGGGAATACAGTGGGAATTTGTTGAGTAGACTTAGGGCCAGTTTGTGTGAGTACATATTTATAGCCCAAAGAATGAATTGAGAGTAGTGTTTTTGAGAGGATAGTTTTAGACTGTTGAGGATAAATTGTATTTTAGGCCAAGAGGCATTGTCCCTGGATTAGGATTTTGGTGTTCTAGGGAACTAACATTTTTATACCACAGTCAACTGAAGGGCTATAACAGATGCAAGGCGAAAAAGAATATGCTCCCTATACGTTAGTATGGTACTAGTGATTTCTTATAAAAAGTGATTCAGAAATGGGGCAATGGACTTTGTTTTGGACATTAACTTTTAGGGTTAAAGTTGGATACTGGTGCAGTTTTAAAACAGTGAAATGATGAGTAATATGCTGAAAACTGGGAGTCATTATTAAGTACTATGGTTTCTCTATAGTGTTTATAGAGAGAATGAGCCGAAAAATGGGTACATTTACTAGGGAGGAGGGACTTTGTTAAAGTTAGCAAAGATACAGGAAGAACAAAGAATGGATGAGACTGAAAGTGAATGAGAGTTGAAATTGAAAAGGAAGAAATGACCTTTAAACATGGCCACCAGTTCAGTCTTAGGGCATATGATTATCTTTGAAATAGCTAACAAGCTTTTTATAGGCTCTATCGGTCCTTTGAGATTAAGTTCAGAAGAATATATAAAATTTCACTTTTAAGGAACTTGTACAAGAAGGGACAGATCCTGTTTCATCAAATTCATCTTTTTAAAAGTTTGCCTTTTATTATTATCCGAAGTTGGTCTTTAACATGCCGAAGTGGTGCTAAAAATAGCTGGCAGAGAAGGCTACTTCCCCTGCTGCAGTTGGTGCGACTCTTTGTGTCCCATACAATGGAGGGGATGTCCCTGTGTAGGCGCAGCATGCAGAAAGTGCCTTATGAACCTTTCTATTAAGAAAACAAGTAAAAGCCAATTTGGCACTTAAAAGAATGTAGACATCTTTGAAGCATTTATAGACACTGGAAGACTGATCTTTAAGAAATTAAAAATATTTAAGTTTTTTGTGGTGAAACTTGCCTATAGGGTATTCTCTAGCAAGGGCTTTCCAGGTGATGCAACAGTAGAGAACTCACCTGCCAATGCAGGAGATGCAGTTTGATCCCTGAGTCAGGAAGATCCCCTGGAGAAGGGAACGGCAACCCGCTCTAGTATTCTTGTCTGGAAAATGCCATGGACAGAGGCGCCTGGTGGGCTACAGTCTGTGGGGCCTCGTAAGAGTTGGACATGACTGAGCACAGCACAGCATCATCAGCATCTAACAAGGATTAAGGATTATGAGGTAGGACATACATATCTCACACTTTGAATTCCTTAGTTTGAATTCACCTTCTTTGGCCTCTTCCTCCAAGCAGTAACTGAAATGGCCATAGCTGTTTAGGCAGGGAGCTAGATTGAAGGTGGTTCTCGGACTTGGAGTATATGCCATGTGTGCCTTCTCTTCTCACCCTCTATTTTCCACATTTTTTTCTGCAGGTGAAATCATGTTTTGATGAACTTTAAAGAGCCTTTTTGGGTTAACTTAATCTACTTGTAAAGACAGTGGGGAAGATGGGGCTCGTAGTGATCGCCTCATGTGCTCTGCCTTAGCAACTTTGGGACTCTCAATAAAAGAGGTGTGTGTGTGTGTGTGTGTGTGTGTGTTTAAACATTGCTGCTGATAAGTCACTTCAGTCGTGTCCGACTCTGTGTGACCCCATAGACGGCAGCCCACCAGGCACCCCCGTCTCTGGGATCCTCCAGGCAAGAGTACTGGAGTGGGCTGCCACTGCCTTTTCTGGTGTTTAAACGTTGGATGATCCCAAAGCCCCCATGTGGTTAGCAGCAGCACAATTCGTGTACTTGAAGGTGGTTCTTGGAGAGATCTTGTGTTTCCTCCAGCATCTCATTGTGCAGAGGAGGGGTTGGCAAACTTTTTTCTTCGTGAGGGGCCAGTTAGTAAATAGTTTAGATTTTGTGAACCATATGGTCTCTGTTGCAAAGATTCAGTTCTTCTGCTGAAGTGTAAACGCAGCCACAGACAATATGTAAGTGATCGTACGTGACTGTGTCCTAATAAAGCCGTATACATGAGAACAAGGTAGACTGGGTTTGGCTGGTGGTTTACGGATCTGTGGTATAAAACACTGCCAAGTCCACTAACATACAGTGTGAGCGTCCTTCCACTACAAAGCTGGGACTGGCTATTTTAGCTGGTGTCTGTTTGCTAAATGAGATGTGTTTCTGGGAGGCTGTCTTAAAATGATTCTGCAGAGTCTTCTGTTCAAAGGTCCTTTTGCCTCCACAGTAATGAAAAACTATGGACTGAGGAGCAGAGGCAATGCCATTTGTAAAGGGATGCAGATAAGAAGTAGGGACTGCTTGGATTTCTCATTCAGAGATACTATAGCATGTAAGGTACCATATGGTGATATACTGGCTGTGTATCAGGGCCAGAAGTGTCTCCGAAGTCTCTTTGAAGAAACTTATGAGTATAATTTTGAAAGATTCTGAAAATAAGCTGTAGATCATTTACTTTAGACGTAAAATTAGAATTATTCATGGTTTGTTTGAATCAGGTGAAAATACTAGTCAAACCTTAAGATCGTTGAAGTTTGATCCTTCTGTCTCTTAAAGCTTTGATGATCTTTTGCAATGCCCATCAGTTTGTAGAATTACTGGCTCCACAATTTTTGTTAATTTCAAGTATTAGATCTTAACAGATCACGTAAATCACTTAATTGTGTACTTTAAAGTTTTGCTGTGTTGTTAAGGGTAAATGTAGCATGGGTTAATAGATTTACCCAACAAATAAATCTCAAATGTGTTGTTTAGAAAGGACAGTTCATTTTGTTCAATTTTACATCATAGCCAATATCAAAACGTTTGTTTCATTTGTTAATATTGGGTAGTGTTATATTTTTACCCTGGTTTCATAGGACTTATTTATCTCAGGCTTCCTCTATTTATGGCAGGGGAAGGGATTATTCTTGCAGTAGTGACCACTTTTTAGTTTCAAACCTGTTTTTACGTTACATAATGTTTCTACATATAATTGATAACTTCAGTTCCTTTTCCTTTAAAAAAGGAGTCTGACAGTTTTACACAGCCTGACAATTTTAGTATACCTTTTAGAAAGAAGATCACTTTAAAGTTGCTTTCTCATTCATTAGGAGAGAATTGTTTCTTTGCTCTTTTTAAAAGTGTTCCTTTTATTTCAAGCTTAAGGATTAGTGGCCAGTTTAAAAGACACAAGGTATCTGTCTCCTATCTACAAATATTCCAAATAGAAACATTCTATACTGGTGACACATTCAGTGGACTAGGGAAAAGAGAGGAGTCTAATTTTTTTTTTCTCCATTACTTGCAGCCTAATTGTCATTACCAACAGATGAGTAAAGTTGTTTCCGAATCCCGGACTCCTGCTGTCAAACATTTCTACTTTGTGTCTTTTCCCCACCTAGTATCAAGCCAGTCTCTCTGATGCCTTAGTGTAGTAGATTTTTGCTACTTTCTTGTCATACCTCATTGATACTGTCTCATGATCCCTTTCACAACAGGTTTAGAGTGTTTTCCAAATCTGCTTGACATTTTCTGAACACTATGGAAATATATTTTCTAATAATTACACTTTTACACACATGTATAGTTAGCAGTTCCTCCTAGTCTACCTTCAGAATTGTGAAATATTTGAGGGAATATCTGTGCTTGACCTGGCTGTTGAGTGACAGAATGTATAGCAGTTTTTCTACAATGTTCCCTGAAAAAGTTTTGAGTAACAATTGATTTCTCTAAAACTGTAAGCTAATAGAAGAAAATATGTTTGTGTTGTATTATCCTGCAACGCAGGTAGTTGAAAAGTAATGGACGAAAATGCGCAAGAGACATTATTGCTTGGTTTCTTGTTTTTTGCCCTCTTCCCCTTCACCTAAGGGATAGACTGTAGCTTGGTCAGATATTGTGCAGTTTCTGTTGCTTTGCTGTTTCGCCTCTGCCATTTTTTCCCAGCTGAAGGTTAGCTAATGGAAATCTGGTGGCTTTAGGCAGGAGGTTGCGTGTGCTCTGTGTGTGTCTGTGTGCACATGAGTCATGCTAGATGCTCCTTCATGGCTGCTGTGGAAATTAGGAAGTATTGAAAAGATAGAGGTGCATAATATTTTTAATATCACTTGGGCGTTCTTCTGAGAGATTCACTGTAGGACGAGATACTGAACCCATCAGTACATGTTAGGCCAGATGTGGAGTGTCAAAACAAATTGCTGGTTTGTTTTTGGAAGAAAGTATGTATCTTAGTGAGACTTTTAGGCCGGCATGCTTTTCAGGGCAGTGTAGGGAGCAGTGATAGACCTTTGCACAACATCTCGAGGTCTGAGAAGGACTTGCCCCACTAACTAACGTTGTTGTTCAGTCGCTCAGTCGTGTCTGACTCTTTGCAACCCCATGAACTGCAGCATGCCCGTCCTCCTTTTGTTCATCATCTCCCAGAGTTTGCTCAAACTCATGCCCGTTGAGTCAGTGATGCCATCCAACCATCTCATCCTCTGTCATCCCCTTCTCCTCCCGCCCTCAGTCTTTCCCAGCATCAGGGTCTTTTCCAGTGAGTCAGCTCTTCACATCAGGTGGCCAAAGTATTGGAACTTCAGCATCAGTCCTTCCAATGAATATTCAAGGTTGATTTCCTTTTGGGTTGACTGGATCTCCTTGCAGTCCAAGGGATTCTCAAGAGTCTTCTCCAGTACACTTATAATGGTGGGTAATGTAGAACTGTCTAATGGTAGAAACTATTACACATACTTGAAACAAGCAACATGTTGCTAATTTTTTTTTTTTTTTTGCCGAAAAGACATTTATTACTGAGCTATAAATTAGAAGCGGGTGGGCAGGCAGGAGGAGCCAAGCGGTCACATTTTGGGCGGCTGCTGTCTCTCCCTGTCCTCCTGGGCCTGGATTCTGAGTTCCTCCTCAAGACGCTCCTTCGCTCGGACCACCTTTGACTGCAGGTAGAAGGAGCCACCCACGGATTTATCCTTCACCTTGAATAGGTGTTCATAGTTCTTCTGGATCTCCTCGGGGCTCAGCTTGGAGACATTGAGAATCTGCTGTGCCTCCTGGAGGCTGAGGCCCGAGAGGTTGGAGGCAGCTGCAGACTGGTGTCCCGCGCGTCCGCTGCGTCCCCGGGCGTCCACCGCTGCTCAGCTGGCTGCAAACTCCTGCCGCAGGGCCTGGGCAAAGGCCCTGCCCACCGCCTGCGCACCCGTCACAATGATCTGGGCCAGATACTTGGCCATGGCGGCCACTCAGCTTCGGGGGCCTGGGGGTCTGACTTCCTGACCCCGCGGCCCTGGCTCAAGGGCGGCCGGTGGGTCAAAGGTCTGCTAATTTGTTTCTCATTTCTCTCATAAAATAGTTGATGCTCTGGAGGCAGAAGCCCCATTAGTTAGGCAATACTTTCCTTACCTTTGTGGCCTAGGACAAGCTACTTAGCCTTTTGCTATCGACTTCATCACCTCTTAATGGGGGCGTGTCTTACACAGGGTTGTTGTTAGGGTTAAATGAGATAATGTAAAACATTCACAAAGCTCTCCCAGTGCCTGGCATATATTAAGATGAGCCATGACTGTTAACTTATTATGGTAAAGATCTTTTAAAGTATAACATAGACAGAAGGCTAATGTCAGGCTTTATATTGCCCAACACGTATATTCAGTCTTGAGTTTAACAAATTATACTGAAGTAATTCTGCAGTGTTTCCAAAGTCTCTGAAACAGTGTGTGATTCATTAACATTTTTATTTAAAAAAAAATCTTAAAGAAATGGCAGAACTGCTGTGCTTATTATTTATAGAAAAGAAAGACTTAGTTAAACATAACTAGAACTTCAATTTATCCCTGAAGACCTCAGTAGTGCTTAGATTAGAAAGGACTCTTTTTTGAATAATTTATTGATGATCTCTGAAAATGATTATGGTTTAAATTGTCCATTTAGAAACAGCAATATGTAATTGGGTTATCAAGCCATTTAACTGTCCGTCTCTAACACTTGAGAATAAAAAACTTGGAAAAAATTATGAAGTTTAATAAGTTTTATTTGTATCAGTACACTTCAAATTAAGATGGAAGGAGTTTTATTTAGGTGATTTTGTTTTAACTACATTTTTAGCTTTCTCCTTTTTCTAGAATGATGAAAGGGAAGAAGGGGTATTCTCTTTTCACGCTTAATATTTATTAAATGCAGGATCAGTTTTCAGAAATAACCTTTGCTTTAAGCTTGGCATAGTCACTGTTCTATTGGCCAGTTTAAGAAATAAATGCTTCTTGATAGTGTTTTGTGTTTGAAAAGTGTTTCTATTTTGAGAATAGTTTGCCTATGTCTTCATAGTTTGTTTATTTAATAGAACTGTATGTTTAAGTTAAATGTATGAAAAAAATCTGGAGGCAGAAAGAAAAGATTGCGATACGTGTCTTAGCACTGTTTTTCTTGCCAACTCTTATCTTCATTCTTATGCAGAAATTAGATCAACTTCTATATCAGTGGATCTCTGGTTAAGTAATTTAATGAATATTTTAGGTTTTTTTAAAAAAAATTTATTTATTTATTTTTCTTTACATTATCGTGTTGATTTTGCCATACATTGACATGAATCCGCCATGGGTATACATGTGTTCCCCTTCCAGAACCCTCCTCCCACCTCCCTCCACTCTTTTAAATATTTTTCTTTGGTGGTTGCAATTGGGGTTTTAATTCTGGAGTTATGCTTCTTTCCATTTTAGAGATTTTCAGAAAGAATTATGATTATGAATAGGTTACTGGATAGGTGGGAGAAGAGCATAGTCTTTCTAGTGAGTTAAATTTCTTCCTGTTTATTTATTATGTCTGTAATACCAGAGGTTATATAAATAAATACATGGGTCATTAGCTTTTTTTTGCATGATTGGTGATCTCTTCATTGATTGTGTGACTTGGATAATGTAACCTTTGAAATGCAGCTGTAATAAGTGGGGAACATTTTTTTCTACCTGAATATTACACAGGTAGGCTTTTTTTTTTTATTAGAGAAATATGGAAATTTTATCTCACTGTAACAAAAGATTTCCAAGTTTTGGTAGAGGCCTGTTAGTAGGAGAGGAGAGATGGGATGTACAGAGGAGGGGATGTATGAAGGAGGGAATGAAGCAGCAGATTGGGGAGAGTGGCTCAGGAAGTTTGAGGGCAGCCTTAGTCAGAGGCCACACCCTGTTATTTCTTTGGGTTGTGGACACGGGGTGTTACCACTTGCTATCTCCCACCCTCTGAAGTGTTGATTAGATGATTGACTCTAGTTCCTAGTTTTTCAACATCTGGATTCTTTAAACCATTGAAGTTTTAATCTGTGTGGGATAATCTGTGTATTCTAGGGTGGGAAAATTTCCACAGTACCTGCTAGAGGAGGGGGCGGACATACAGTTTTTGAGTATGTTGGAGTTTCTTTTTTGTTTTGTTTCATTGTTTTTCCTCTTGGTTCACTTTCCCCTCATTGGCTACATTTCCCTAGCTTTGCCTAAGAAGGGTATTTGTAATTCTATATATGGGACTGAGTAGGTGAGAGGTAGGCCTTGGAGTTATCAGACCCAGGTTCCAACTGTGTGCTTTGTGACCTTGGGCAAGTAATTTATTCAGTATGTGAACCTGTAAAACTGAGATGATGATAATAGTACCTCTCTCTTAGAGGTTAAGAGGGTTGAGATAATGGATCACAGTGTCTGGCTCAGAGTTAGTGCTCAATAAATGTTAGTTATTGCAACAGTAATAAATATTACACTGTTATTGTTATTTTTGTGTCGCTGAAGGCCTTTGTGACTTTTGTTTTTGAATATGTCACTACTTTTAATACTGCTTTTATTCCACAGCGATGTTCATGGAACACTTACCATGCCAGGCATTGATCTAAGTGAGCAGAACATTATAATCCCTGCCCTCCTGAGACTTACATTCTGGTTGAAGGGTACAGAATACATAAAAGCAAAGTAGATGACCCATCACTCACCCTGTGAAATTTGGTGTTTGACCTCCTATGTCTGAGTCTCACTGACCAGCCCTAAGAGTCTTCACCTGTAGGTCTTTGGCGTTTCTTTCTGTTGCTGTGCTTGAGAGGGTTTGTTGCAGGAGCACCCTCATAGCAGGTAAGTAGTCTCATTGTTCTCCAGCTACCGCTCAATCTTAGTTTTAAGGCATTTTTTCCTTGGCTTACTGCTTAAATTGGCTATCACACATCTTTCCTTTCAGGCTCCATGCTTCTGTTTCACATTATTTACAGAAGGATTACTCCTCCCCAGCTTATCATATTTTGCTCATCCATTTCATTTCCAAAGAGGGGATACTATAAACCTCTTTTAAGACATATTCCCTGACTAATGTAACTATTGATATATGCTTTCCTCCTGAAGTGAAAGTTGCTCAGTCGTGTCTGACTCTTTGTGACCCCATGGACTGTCCATGGAATTCTCGAGGCCAGAATATTGGGTAGGTAAGCCTTTCCCTTCTCCAGGGGATCTTCCCAACCGAGGGATTGAACCCAAGTCTCCTGCATTGCAGGCGGATTCTTTACCAGCTGAGCCACAAGGGAAGCCACAAAGGAGCTTTCTTCCTTCTCTTTTTTAATTTCTCACCTTCTCTGTGTTAATGGAGGTATTTTACTTAGTATTCTCTGTCTTAAAATACACTTCTTATATCTTCAATTAAATTGTAAGCCTTTTTAGGTCAGGGACCACTTTTTTATTCTGAACCTTGGCTTCCTCACTTGAAAAAAAGATAGTACCTACCTCACAGGATGTTGTGAGATTTCAGCGAGATAACGTGTTGAAAGGTCCTGAGCCAAATCCTTAATAAATGTAGTTTTATTTTCTTTGAACCACTCTAGTTCCTAAAGTTGGTACTGGGCATACATACACGTAGTGCTTAAAAAATACTTGTTAATTTGTCCTGAGTTGAGGTTGAGTCTTTTTATTTAACTTACATGTATATGGATTATTACAGTTTTTACTTCCAGATAATATTCAAAATATTTTCAAGTATCAGATGAAAAAGGCTGAAACATGAGTAACAGACAACAGAACGGTGCTTCAGTAGGGACTGAAGCTCCTTGTGGGGTTCCGTGTGGGCTGGTTGTGTGATTTGGGGCAAGTTTTTTTAACCCTTGGCCTCAGTTTCTTTTTTTGTAAGATGGGGAAAATAAAAACTACCTCACTGATACTATGTTGTTAGGTTAAATGAGATAATAAATGAGAAGCAGAGAACACTGCCTAGCACATAGCAGTAGCCTCAGGGAACATTTGGCAATATCCAGAGATGTTTTTGATGATCGCAAGTCACAGAGGAGTGTGTGTGAGGGTCCTGCTAGTATCTCGTGGGTAGAGGCCAGTGTGAGCATTGTACAGGACAGCACCCTGCAACCAAGGATTATCTGGTCCAAAAGGTCAGTGGTGCCAAGGTTGGGAAATCTTGCTTTATCATTAAGCACTTTCTCATTTGGTTATTATCTTTGTAGTGTAAGGTACTTTGCTAGGTAGATTCTGTATAAATACTGACTTCCTTCACTTGTAACTAAAAACTGATATTATGTGCAGTGTGTGTATTTATGTATTTTTGTGTGTGTGTATGTGTATGTGTGTATATACTTTCACATATGTCTCTGTATCTTGTTATTTTCTCTTCCTGGAGTAATATTTTCCTTTCATCTGTGAAACACTTATGTAAGACTTACTATCTCCTCTAGGAAACCTGTCCTGGTTAGTGTGATCTGATGTTTTTTTCTTCTGGTTACCCATGGTATCTATCTGGCTTTTATAGCACTTAACATAGTTATTTCTATTTTCCTCTTTTACTGGCTGGTCAGTTCTTTGAGGACAAGGGTTCTTTCATCCTCTTTTTTCAATAAGTATCTCCTCCCCCTAAATGCCTAACATTGGCTGATATGTGTGTGTTCAGTCACTCAGTTGTGTCCAACTCCGCAACCTCATGGAGTGCAACACGCCAGCCTTCCCTGCCCTTCACCAACTCCCAGAGTTTACTCAAACTCATGTCTGTTGAGTTGGTGATGCCATCCAACCATCTCATCCTGTCATCCCCTTCTTCTCCTGCCTTCAATCTTTCCCAGCATCAGGGTCTTTTCTGATGAGTCAGCTCTGGTCAAAGTACTGGAGTTTCAGCCTCAGCATCAGTCCTTCCAATGAACACCCAGGACTGATCTCCTTTAGGATTGACTGGTTGGATCTCCTTGCAGTCCAAGGGGCTCCCAAGAGTCTTCTCCAACACCACAGCTCAAAAGCATCAATTCTTTGGTGCTCACCTTTCTCTATGGTACAGCTCTCACATCCATCTGGGATTCCCTAGTGGCTCAAATGGTAAAGAATCTGTCTGCAATGCAGGAGACCTGGGTTCAGTCCCTGGGTTGGGCACATCCCCTGGAGAAGGAAATGGCGACCCATTCAAGTATGCTTGCCTGGAGAATTCCATGAACAGGGGAGCCTGGCAGCCTACAGTCCATGGGGTTGCAAAGAGTCAGACACAACTGAGCAACTTTCTCACATCCGTACATGACTACTGATAAAAACCATAGCTTTGACTGTATGGACTTTTGTCAGCAAAGTAATGTCTCTGCTTTTTAATACGCTGTCTAAGTTTGTCGTCACTTCTCTTCCAAGGAGCAAGTGTGTTTTACTTTCATGGCTGTAGTCACCATCTGCAGTGATTTTGGAGCCCAGAAAGCAATCCGGTATTGTTTACATTGTTTTACCCTCTATTTCCCATGAAGTGATGGGACTGGGTGCCATGATCTTCATTTTTTGAATGTTGAGTTTTAAACCAGTTTTTTCACTCTCCTCTTTCACCTCCATCAAGAGGCTCTTTAGTCCTTCTTCGCTTTCTGCCATAAGGGTGGCATTGTCTGCATATCTGAGGTTATTGATATTTCTCCCTGCAGTCTTGATGCCAGCTTGTGCTTCATCCAGCCCAGTGTTTCTCATGATGTACTCTGCATATAAGTTAAATAAGCAGGGTGACAGTATACAGCCTTGACGTACTCCTTTCCCAATTTGGAACCAGTCCTTTGTTCCGTCAGTCAGTGAAGTTGCTCAGTCGTGTCTGACTCTTTGCCACCCCATGGACTGCAGCCTACCAGGCTCCTCTATGGGATTTTCCAGGCAAGAGTACTGGAGTGGATTGCCGTTTCCTTCTCCAGAGGATCTTCTCGGCCCAGGGATTGAACCTGGGTCTCCCGCATTGCGGGCAGATGCTTTACCGTCTGAGCCACTGGGGAAGCCCTTTGTTCGATGTCGGGTTGTAACTGTTGCTTCTTGACCTGCATTCGGGTTTCATGGGAGACAGGTAGGGTAGTCTGGTCTTCTCTCTTTAAGAATTTTCCGCAGCTTATTGTGATCCAGAGTCAAAGGCTTTAGCATAGTCAAGCAGAAGTAGATGTTTTTCTGGAATTCTCTTTTTCTGTGATCCAATGGATATTGGCAAATTATACAGTTTAGTAGGTGTATACTAAGTTAGGAAATGAGTGGAAGAGAGAAAAATAAACTGGAAAGACTTTTTAATAGGCTTACATGAAAAGAATATTATTTTGTCACCTTTGTTTTTTTATTCTATCTAAGTTTAGTTGGTTTACAATGTTGTGTGAATTTCCGCTATGCAGCAAAGTTATGCATGTATGCATGTATGTATTTTTTCATGTTCTTTTCCATTATGGTTCATCACAGGATATTGAGTGTATTTCCCTGTGCTGTACAGCAGGACCTTATTATTTTTGTGTTCTGTATACGATAGTTCACATCTACCAACACCAAGCTTTCAGTCCATCCCCACTCCCCGCCCCCAAGTCTGATATGTATGTCTGTGAGTCTGTTTCTCTTTTGTAGATAAGTTCATTTATGTCATGTTTTAGATTCCATATATAAGTGGTAGCATGTGGTATTTGTCTTTGTGTTGGCAGTCATTGTTTTGATTATCACTGTTACCATTTACTGAATGTGTGCTATATGTCAGGCACTGTGCTAAGGATTTTTACTGCTTTTTAAATTTATTCCTCACAACAGTCCCTATGCATGGGTAGTAATAAGCCAGTTTCATGGCAGAAGAAACAGCTTCACAAAATTCTCTAAGAACGTATAGCTAGCAGTTGGAATTTGCAGACCTGGGTTTCAAATCCAGACCCATCAACTCTGTGGTCTCTGCTTTTAATTACTGTGCTGTTGCTTTCTAAGTTTCAGTGGAGGAGTAACTGGCAGTACTGAGATGGGAGGTGAAAATAATGGGGTTTCATCCTGCACAGATGTTAGAAGGAAGAAGCCTGATAGACTCATGGAGAAGCAATTCCCAGGTTTATGTTCCTTATACAAAATAATTACGAAGTTTAAACCTGTGATTTAAGCAGCTTGCCTTAACCTGCATCTTTTATTAAGTTTAATCTTGCTCTTCGTATCACTGTCAGGACAGGTGTCTTCGGTACATCTTTAGCAGTAGAAGAAATCAATATAGGTAAAATCTAGAAAGATCATGGAGCAAAGTGATTTTTATAGTTTTTTTCTATGTGTAAAATGTGTTTTGTAGTTAAGAGTTAAATCTTTTGAAAGAGTCTTGTTTAGGGGATGAGCCTCAAAATTATGTTGTTTAGGACTTGAAAACTTATGATTTAGTATGCTTGGAAGGTATAGCAGATAATTTGAGAATCAACACTTGCTAATCTCTAAGATATAAATTATTTAAGTTGAACCTAATATATTTTTATGTGATTTCTTAAAAGTTTTTGTTTCCCGAGATAGTGTTTGTTTTTTTTTTTAAAATTACTTTTTCCTTTTTTTCTCATACTATGTACAGGACTATTCCTTACCCAATTAGTTTATTTAGAGGTATTTTACATTTAATCAGTATATTCATTATGGGAGTTAAATGCTTTTTAAATTTTATTTTGTTACCTTAAAAAGAACTAAACCTGGATATTGGTCTTAAAAAAGTTTCCTAAAAGATTTTCTCTTTTCTCTTGGTTGTGTTTTAAATACTGTATTTGTAACCATAGTTAAATATATTTGAACTTTGCTCCTTTCAGAATTATATAATTCAGTGCTTTGTAAAATTTTATCAAAAGTTGTATGTAAACACTTAAGAGCAGTGTACTGAATTATGTTCTGTTAAGAATTAAAGATGGCTGAGTGAGATGGAGCTCTGGTAGGTGAGAGTTTAGGGCCGAGAGGGAAGGGGGCATGTGTATGCAGTGGCCGATTCGTGTGGATCTGCGGTAGAAACTATCACTATATTTAAAGTCATTACCCTCTAATTAAAAATAAAATAAAGAAAAGAATTCAGGGTTGGGGTACAGGGAATCAGATAACCATGTCAAGATTTTAGGATTCTGGATCTTAGGCTTGTTATTACTTTCATATTATCTACCAAAGGTTGACTTTCTTTGTGTTTTTTAGACAAACAAGTTTTGTTTTCACTTTGCAAGTTTGTATAATTATAAAAAATGTGGTTTTTTAAAAAGTTTAAATCACATAGTTACTTTGTAATTCATGCACTTGTCTCCAGGCATAAAAGTTGGGTTTCAGTATTTTAGTGTCCTATTTCCAACAGTCATACATCTTCAAACTTGATCAGGTAGAACTGAATTCAAGCTAGTGATGGAAAACAGTATAAACTTACTATACTAGAACCAGTGTTTTAGTTCCCAAATTTAGCATGCATCAGGATTTCCTGGAGGGCTTGTTAAACCATAAATTGCTGGTCCCCAAATCTAGTATTTGATTCAGTAAGTCTGGAGTGAGACCCAGGAATGTAATAAATAATTCTTACAAGTTCGTAAGTGGTACTATTGATCAAGGGACCAAATTTTGAGGACCACTTTATTATTATACTAATGAATCATTATACTAATCGCTTAGTTTAAAAGTTCAAGAACCTGCATACACAGATTAAGGCCATGATCTTGTAACCTTAACTGAAAGTGAAAGTGAAGTCGCTCAGTCATGTCTGACTCTGCGACCCCATGGACTGTAGCCTACCAGGCTCCTCTGTCCCTGGGGTTTTCCAGGCGAGAGTACTGGAGCGGGGTGCCATTGCCTTCTCCAGGAGATATTCCCGACCCAGGGATTGAACTCGGGTCTCCCTCATTGTAGGCAGACAGGTTACCGTCTGAGCCATTAGGGAAGTACCCAGTTGTAAACATCAGTTTAAAGAGAGACTCTTATTTATTTTTGGTTGCACCAGATCTTTTTTGCTACTTGCGGGCTACTTGCTGGTTGCAGTGCATGGCCTTCTCGCTGCGATGGCTTCTCCTGTTGCAAAGCGTGGGCTCCAGAGCACAGGCTCAGTAGTTGTGACACACGGGCGTAATTGCTTCTTGGCATGTGGAATCTTGCTGGACCAAGGATCAAATCCACGTCCCTGGCAGGCAGATTCTTATCCACTGTGCCACCAGGGACGTCCAACGTCAGTTTTTCACGTTGCAGTTGTGACCTAATCCCACTTCTTGGTGATTTCTATCATTTTTTGATTATAAAGCAACAACATTAGCTGTATAAATCAGTATTTATTTGGATTTGAATATTGCATTTTAAAGTATCTGATTTGTATAAAATATTGTTTGGAAGACTTCTGTGGCGTAAATGATGTTATTTTCTCTATAAAATATCCTGAAAAATAGTGTTGTACCTGCTTTGAAAAGACTGAATCCATCCAGGAACCTTAAAGGCACAGAAAAGGAAGTACTGAGTATTAAGAAGAAAAAAAGCCTCAAACGTTATCCTCTCCATGAAAAGAAGCATGAACTATATTGGCCAAATGCACTGGGTCTTCTGCGATTGAGCATTTCTAACAGGCCTCTAGGTGATGCTGATTTTGTGGCTTGAAAACTATTTTGCAAAGCAAAGCCCAAAAACGTCAAGATTTTTTCTTTTGATTGATTGATTGATTGATTGATGGCCGTGCTGGTCTTCATTGCTGCTCAGGCTTTTCTCTAGTTGAGGCGAGTGGGGTCTGCTCTCTAGTTATGGTGTGTGGGCTCAGGAGTTGTGGTTCCTGGGCTCTAGAGCTCAGGAGTTGTGGTACATGTGGGATCTTCTGGAACCAGGGATTGAACCCATGTCTCCTGCATTAGAAGGCTGATTCTTTACCATTGAGCCACCAGGGAAGCCCTAGAACGTCAGTTTTTAGTGTTTCCATTCAAGTTTCAATTAGTATTTCACACAGGAGCAGACATAGTACTTGAACCTGTAAACATGTCATTAAGGTTAACAGATACAGTTATTTGTTGTTTAGTTGCTAAGTCAGTCGACTCTTTTGCAACTTTGTGTTCTGGAGCCCACTAGGCTCCTCTGTCCATGAATTCTCCAGGCAAGAATACTGGAGTGAGTTGCCATTTCCTTCTCCAGGGGATCTTCCTGACCCAGGGATCCAACTCCCCCTGTCTCCTGCATTGGTAGGCAGATTCTTTACCACTGAGCCACCAGGGAAGAGGCTAAAAAAATACAGTAATAATTTTAAACCATGCCCTGGCAGACCCATACAGTTAAATAGAACTAAAGGCCGCCACAGGGGGACAGCAGTATCCTTGGCAAATACACAGTTTGCCTCTTTTAGATGTAACTGTCATAATAATATGGTATTATTATAACAATAGTATTGATGTCAGCCTCTGAGCGCTTAATGTGTGCCAGGCACTCTTCTGTGCCCTTTGTGTAAATTAACTCTTTCTGTCCTCACTGTCGCCCACTGAGGTTGTGTTGTTCATGTCCTTGTTTGGCCCTAAGAAGGGAAACGTGCTCAAGAACTCACCTTTGATTAGGAGTGCCACCGGCATTGTATTTGGGCGCTCTGGTCCTACAGCCTGGGATCCTGATCACTAGTCTATACAATATTTATTGTCTATACATGTATTTCTTATATATTATTTATAGAACAGTGCCTGGTACACAGTAAGATCTGTAGAAGTGCAGGCTGTTTTTTGGTGGCATTTAATTGTGTGCCTCATAAGGTCGGCAGAGCATATATGTTATTACCCATTTATGCAAGTGTGTATATTTTTCTTCTATTAATTACCCTGCAGACTTTATTTAGGTTTCTGTTAGTCTTTTTTATTTTTATTTTTTGATAGCTGAGTTCCCTGAGGTTCTTAGAAATTAGATGGTTGTCCCAAGTTGTATGGCCTTGGTACATCTCAAAATTAGTTTTTAATCACCACACATTCAACTTTACTTTTACTCCTTTCGAAATGGATAAGGACTGAGACATTTACTTATTTATTTATGGTATGTCACTGGTTTAGAGAGACAGAAGCAAATATACTAAATCATATGCCCAGTTGATGACAGAAATAAATTCTTGTTATAAAGTTTTTTTGCTTGTAATGTTTTGCGTGTATAGTATTACCTCATCCTACTGACTTGTGAAGTTGAATAATAACACTCATAATAATGTGAAGTACAAGACATTGTTCTGATGATAGAAGCAGATTAGCAATCTTTATGACAAACAATGTAAGCTATATTTCCTTGAAATAAGGCATTTGTATTGGCTTTCCGTTGCTGCATTGCAGATTACCGCAACTTGTAGCAGTTTAATAGTTTCTGTTGGTCGGAAGTCTTTGCGTAGTTTAGCTGGATTCTATTCTCAGCATCTTAACTAGACTGAAATCAAGCTGTCAGCCAGAGCTGTGATCTTATCTGAGGTTCAGGGTCCTCATCCAGGCTCACTGGCAGTTTGCAGAGTTCATTTCCTTGCCTTTGTAGGAATGGCATCCCTGTTCTCTGGCTGGCTGGCTGGCTGCCTGCCGTGGACTGCTCAGTCTTCTAGAGGCTCCTGGAGGTTGGCCTTGGGTCCCTGCCGTGTGGTTTTCTCTGTGGGCAGTTCACTACTTTAAGGGTACTAGGAGACACTTTCTGCTTTCTTTTTAGAACTGATGTCTTTAGGTCAGCCCTACTACAATAATCCCAGTAATTTAAAGTGAACTGATTAGGAATTTAATTACATCTCTTTGCAACAGTGTTTAGATCAATATTTGGTTAAATAACTTTGAGAACATGTGTATACCAACATGTTAGAATCTTGGGGGCATCTCTACCATGTGATAAATTATAAGACAAATTGTTATTTTATGTTATCACTAAGGAAGAGAATGCTAGCTTAAAATATGATACAATGCATTATTAGTACTTGGATGTTGCCTTGTTAAAAAAAAAGTGGTACTCTGGTCGTTCTTCTCAGCAAAAATACTTGTTTTATGAATGTCAAATTCAACCCCCATTGCTGTGTTTCTGTGCTTTTTTTGCAAGCATAATTTTTTTTGTTTTAATGCTGGTTTGTTGTTGCTTATTTGCTAAGTCATGTCTTACACTTTGTGACTCCATGGACTGTAGCCCTCCAGGCTCCTCTGTCCATGAGATTTTTCAGGCAAGGATGCTGGAGTGGGTTGCCATCTTCTCCAGGGGACCTTCCCCACCCAAGGATGGACCCCGCATCTCCTGCTTTAGCAGGTGGATTCTTTACCACTCAGCCACCAGGGAAGCTGAATCAGTGTAGTCTTTTAGGGGATATTTAAAATTGGGATGTAAACTTGACATATGTTTACCAAAAGTACATAGAATTCAGTAAAAGTCATGATGATAGGAACTGTCATGACTGAATTTCCACATGCACAGGGAATGGCAGTTACATTGTGATTGCCACAGGGCAAATGGCGATTGCTTTTTTTCATTTCCTATTTGTTTTCAATCAGCTTTATTGAGGTATAATATATACAGTAAACTGTATCCATTTAAAGTGTTTCATTGGATGGATTTTGACAACTGTTTATATGAAGCCATTGTCAGTTAAGATGTTTCCATCAGCCCCAAAAAGTCAGCCCCAGGCAGTCTCTGATCTGTTTTTTTGTTAATGTAGATTAGTTAGCATTTCTGGTATTTTTCTGGTATTTTAAGCAGTGAGAAAAAAAAAGAATTTGGAGAAAGTATTCTTACTTTTGTGTTTTCTTCAGATCCCTCTCATTGTTAGAGAAATAGTTTCTTTATTAGGTCTTAGGTTTATTCCTTCATTGTGAGGGTAAAATGATTTTCCTCAGACCTTCCTGACTAAAACTCTGGGGTGTTCTTGACTTCTGCTTTGCTTGAGTATTTTTCCCAGCATAGTCATGCTTGGCTTGCCTAAACCACACATGTGCTTGCATGGCTCCCTGGTCCACTTTTCTACTTACTATCTTTGTAAGGACCGTAAACAAAAGCAGTTCTCAGCTAGAAGTCTGTCCTAACATATTTCCCTTTGTTGTTATTTATATCTGAAACTTTCAGGGTAGTCCTAACTTTCAAGAGAATCTCAAAATGTACTTATCTCAGTTTTTCTTAAGATTCATATAGTACAATTTGAATTTTAGGAAACATCAGAGATTTTCCTCCTAGTCACTTCTTAGGATTATTGCTTGTTTTATGTTGCTTGGTGTCTGCAGTGTTTTCCAGTGTAGGGAACACTCTGGGAAAGTATTTCTTCTTTTTCTTGAGAAAGAGGGAATTGAGGAAGGACTCATGAAGCCTTCCTAAAGCTCATTTAGCTGCCATTTAATACAACATTGTCTAATAGAAATGTAATGTAAGCCAAATATCTAAATTTAAATAATCTAGTAGCTAGATTAAAGAAACTAAAAAGAAACAGGTGACATTAATTTTAATGATACATTTTATTTAACATAATATATCAAAATAATGTTTTCAACACATGATCAGTATGAAAACTTATTAATGAAATGTTTTAGATTTTTATTTTAGTACTAATTCTTTGTGGTCTGGTGTATAGTTTATAGTTACACTACATCTCATTGTGGGCTTACCCATATTGCGAGTGCTCACTAGCTAGTGGCTAGCATTTAGAGCAGTGCAGATGTAGATTAGGAACTTCTTTTCTGTTTTCTTGTTAGTGACAGTGGTATGTGGAGTCTGTAAGAAATTGGCTTTAATGACACTTCACTCTTAAGTTAGGGCTTGAGTGTTACAGAATGGTTTCCGTGGTTGAGATACAAAGTTGTTTGTTTATAAGGCCAAATATATTTTTATACATTTTCTTCATTATATAGATAATCTCATTGTTGAAAATTTGGAAGTCTGGATAAGAGACTACAAATTGCCTTTATTCTTCAATCTAAAAATAACAAATATTAAACCTTTGTTGAATTTCCTCTTTATGAATGTTTCACTTAAGAAAAAATAGATTCCTTCTTTGTTTTATTTTTTTCCTCTTCATATTCAGACGTTTACCAAGAATTGTCAGCAGCCCTTTGCCTCTCTGCCTCCACTCATTCATTCGCAGTCCCAGGCTGTATCCTGCTGTGGGTTCTCTGAGTGCTACTCAGGAGCACCGTTACCTGCGTGGTGTTCCCTAGGTGGGGGTTAATAACAGAGACCCTGAGGGCTTTTATGTGCTCATGACTAAACTAGTTGCTTTCTAGTTTTCCTGCCAGCAGTCTTTTATACCCCGCCCCTGGCTTTGTTGTTGTTGTTATTGAGATATAATTCACATAGCAGAAAATGTACCCTTTTGAAATATAGACAGTTGAGTGGGATCTAGTGTATTCATGAAGTTTTGCACCCATCACACTAAGCATATAGCATTTTTGTCACTGCAAAAGAAACCTGTGCCTGTTAGCAGCCCGCCGCCGTCTCCCCTCTCCCCAGTTCCTGGCAGCCACCAACCTACTTTCTATTTCTGCGAATTTGCCTACTTCGGGCGTTTCATATAAGTGTAGTCATGTAATATATGGCCTTTTGTGTTTGGCTTATTTCACTTAGCATAATGTTCAGGGTTCTTCTGTGTTG
This sequence comes from Antilocapra americana, assembly GCA_007570785.1. NCBI lineage: Eukaryota > Metazoa > Chordata > Mammalia > Artiodactyla > Antilocapridae > Antilocapra > Antilocapra americana. Next base: position 27,506,839 of record ML663008.1, on the reverse strand, counting down.
TACCATGTAGCAATACTTCATTCTTATTTATGGCTGGATAGTATGCTATTGTATGGAGATAACCAACCGCATTTTGTCTATCTGTTCTTCTGTTGATGGACATTTGAGTTGGTCCCAATTTTCTGACATTACACATAATTCCCTAGGTTTCGAGATTGCATTCATTCTCATTCTCCAAGAACGTTATTTTCTTAATATCATCCTTCATTCTTGGAGGTGGCTCCCTATTGGTTATACAACATAATTCGAGATACTTAGCTTATATTAAAACTCTTACAAAGTGTGTCCTTAGGCTACTTTCTTTTCCATTGTGTTGTGCTTTACTATTTCTAAAATACGTACTACTTATTGGATGATAGATTATGTAGACTATATGTATATATAGATATAAATTTGTCAGTTGAATTCGTTTTAAAATGATGTAAATTTTTGAGAATGATGGTTTCATTGACAGATTTAGATAGACAGGTAGATAGTTTGGAGAATTTTAGCAAGGCAACTTATTAGAACAGAGCAAAGAGAAACATAGTAAAACAGAGAATTTTCCTTTCCTGGGTTTGTCCATAATGTCAGTGGTCTATTCATTTTCATATAATGTGAAAAAAAACACCTTATTTGAATCAGCCTCTGATACTTGGAACTCATTTAGATCATTCATTTTCTGGTTAGCACTACTAGCAATTATTTTTTTGGGGAGGCCTCAGTTCTTTTTTCCCCTTATCTAGATAGAGTCAGTGTTTTTCTACTTTTAACATGTTTGAGATGTAAAAATAGAATGCTTTTACATCCACTTAAAAATTGTCCCCAGAATGTCTTTATGTGACACGTGCACAGACACACAGAGACAGGCACACACACACAGATGTGCGGTGGCACTCTCTCCCATGTCACAGAGAAACTGTGAAAAACAGACTGTGAAAAACAGCTTCACCGTGTAGCCTGGAAATCTTTTCATTGTGATACATTGAGAACTTTCTCTTTTTTGTTCTTGCAGAGTAATTTCTTCAAAGTGAAATTACTGGCTCAAGGTGTATCCATTTGAAATATGATTACCTATACTTAGAAAAAGAGATAAGAGAATATAAATGGGAAAAAGGAGACCATTAATGGACTTTTGGCCTTGGTTTACAAATGAAAAAGTGAAGGATCAAAAATTTTAAGTAATTGCCCATGGTCACACAACCAGTGCAAGGTCAAGTTGCTAATATACATGTTTCTGATTGTAACAGAGCTCCTGACGCTTCGTTATATCTGTATTCCATTTGATGAACAAAAGGGGAGATAAATCATGCCAACTTCTTTTTGGAGAGAAATAACAGAATTCCAAACTTTATTTTGGGGATCAGTCCTTTAAGAAAGCTTTGCATTTTGAAGCCTGCCAAGTGTGCTTTTCAACTTTCAGAACTATTTCTGATATTAAGAAGTATTCTGAAATGATAATAAAAGCACTCTAGGACGAATTTGAAGAAAGTACCTGAAAAGAGACCCCAGTGTACATAGGTATTTGTCACAGGCAGCATTTCAGTTTGGGGAGGGAAAAGATGGCTGATTTGGTAATTTATGTTGCAACAACTTTCTAATCATTTGGCAGCAAGAACAACAACAGGCCAACAGCTGTTCATTGTTTTACTCTTTGCATAAAACTAATTTAAAAATTAAAACAAATGCTGATATAAAGAGGCTTTGTGGGGGTTATCCTTTACTAAAAAGACTGAACCCAGGGAGTGTAGTCATGAAAGTTTCATTTTTTTCCCAATCAGTGTCTTTTGAATTTTATTTAAGTGCCCCTTAGCATCATCTCAGGTCAAGCTCAGAGCCTTCCCAGCATTTTTCTTTTAGTTACAAAAGGCCTAGTTCTACTCTTGTCCCTTATTAGGCTTGACCTGGATCTCTCATACTGCTTTGGACTCCTTCCCCTGTTGTTGGGAGTGTCAATTTATGCAGCCTTTTTGGAGACCAGTTTGACATTTGTGGAAATAAAGTTCATATGCCCTTTGACTCAGGAGTTACACTTCCAGAAATTTAGTACTACAGGTACACTCGCACAAGTTAGTGTGAAAGGTGAGTCCATTAGAGACGAAAATTCCTTGTTGATTCTGATAGACGTTCAGAAAAACTATACTCTATAACAATGTTTATGAACAAGAGAGCTGTTAAACTTTTTCCAGCTCTCCCAGCAAAATGGTGAGGTATGTTATAATTTAACTACCGGACATTTAAGTTGTTTCTAGTTTTTTTTTTAAGTATAGAAAAATGCCGCAGTGAATGCTGCTCATTCACGAGTGTTGAGAATGTTTCTTTACATTTCCCCCCCTTCATACTTGAGGGAGCGCAGGGGACTACAGTTTAAATGACAGCTAGTTGTCTAGCTGGGTGCGTGACTTCGTGACAGGCTCTTTAGCCTCCCTGAGCAGGAGGCTCTGCAGCCCTGGGCCTCTCAGGCTGACACCTAACAGCTGTGACAAGTGCGCTCTGCCCTGTGGCCCTGTCACAGCCTTTACTGCCCCGTGGGGACTGTGTCGGTGAGGACGCCGTTCGTGTCTTGGGGAAGCCAGTCTGTCGGTGCGATGAGCCGTGATTTCCTGGTCTCCTCCTCCACTGTGATGTCATTGTGCTACAATTGTGCGTAGTGGCTGCTTCAAAAAGCAACTGCAGCAGTTATTAAGGGGTAGAACTGCTCCCAGCTGGAAACTACTCCTGTAAAAAGTTTGGGCAGGAATTATGTAAGATTGTTTCAAGACTATTTCTGATTTTTATTGGCTTTTCTTTGTCTCCTCATTCTTTTAGCAAGAAGTGATAGTAGTTTAAGTTATTTTACCTCTAGAACATGTTGTTTTGTTTATTATTCCCATGAAAGTCTGGGTCAACCGTTATCATTTCTTCACAGATGCATTAATAACTTGATATAAAAACAAGGCTGTATTCTGATTTATTAACTTTGTTTAATAGGTTGTTTTACTTTTTTTTTCAAACTGAGGGAAAAAATAATCACAGAAATGCTACAAAGACTTCCCATTACAGCCTTCATCCAGATTTCCCAAATGTTAACATCTTACACAATGACAGTCATGGAAATCAGGAAATTAATGTTGACATAATACTGTTATCTAATCTCCAGGCTTTATTCCCTTTACTAATGCGAGAGACTCTGGTTCAATCCCTGGGTTGGGAAGATCCGCTGCAGAAGGGAATGGCAACCCACTCCAGTATTGCTTGGGAAATCCCATGGACGGAGGAGCCTGGCGGGCTGCGGTCCCTGGGGTCACAAGAGTTTGACACAACTTTCAACTACCCCATCACCCAGGCTTTATTCAGCTTTCGTTGATTGTCTCACCCGTGTGTAAGATCTAATGCAGCTGTAGTTTAGTTATCATGTCTCTGCTCAGTTTTCTCTAATCTGAAACAATTCCAAAATCTTTGCCTTCCATATCATTAGACTTTGAAGAGTACTGGCCAGTAATTCTGTAGAGTGTCCCACAATTTGGATTTGTATGATTTCCCCATGATTCAATTAATGCTGAATATTTTTGGGTAAGAGTACTATAGAGTGACATTATTAAGCTTAGTAACAGGCACTTAATAGTGGTTTATACAGTTACCAGTGATGTTGATGTTGTTTACTGGTTAAGGTGATACACTTATCTGCTGTAGTTGTGCTTTCCCTTTGTAAGTAATAGGTATTCTGTGGGAAGATACTTTGTGACCAGGTAGTTGTCTTATTTTTCATTATACTCTCTACTTGTTACTTGCATTGATTATTCTTTCCTGAAATAATTATTACTATGGTGTTTGCCAAATGGTAATTTTCTGTTTCCATCATTCCCTTCACATCTATTGGTTGGAATTCTCCTGTAAGGAAAAGCTTTTCCTTCTTATGTATGTGTTCAATTTTTAAATTTATATCAGAACAAACTCATGGTTTTTTATTCTACTCATCACATAAACTTATAAATTTTCATTGTGTGGATTTAATCTATTACCATTATTTATCCTGGTGCTCTTATTATTCCAGACTTGGCCCTTGGGAACCCTCTTCTCAAGGATGCTCCTTTTCCGTCATTTTTTTGAGGATTGACTTAGTTTCCGGTACCACAAAATGTTCCCAGCTCACCTTGTGCGTTCCCCACCCTCGCCGTGGAATCAGCCGTTTCACCATTTTCTTTTTTGAAGACTGGAATTCTTTCATGCCTTTTTTTCCCTGATACTTGTATCTCACTGTCTTTTAAAATTTTTTCTGACTTAAAACCACTTTGGATGATGTGGACACATAATCATACTCTATGGAAGTTAGTTTATATTTAATAATTCTCTTTCTAGCAGACTCTGTTTAGTCCTCAGCAAATCCATTGCATTAATTATAACCTGAGGATTGCTTTGTAAGTGACATTGTAAAAACTTTTTAAGAGCTTACTTCAGTGCTTAGGGCATAGAAATGTTTGTATCGTTTATCTATTTATTTAGTATCAGTTCAGTTCAGTCCCTCAGTCTGTCCCTTCTTTGCGAGTTGGACTGCATGCAGCACGCCAGGACTGTAGCACGCCAGGCCTCCCTCTCCATCATCAGCTCCCGGAGATTACTCAGTCAGTGATGCCATCCAACCATCTCATCCTGTCATCCCCTTCTCCTCCCACCTTCAAACTTCCAGCATCAGGGTCTTTTCCATTGAGTCAGTTCTTCCCATCAGGTGGCCAAAGTATTGGAGTTTCATCTTCAGCATCTGTCCTTCCAGTGAATTTTCTTTGGAAAGGACTGATTTCCTTTGGGATGGACTGGTTGGATCTCCTTGCAGTCCAAGGGACTCTCAAGAGTCTTCTCCAACACCACAGTTCTAAAGCATCAGTTCTTTGGTGCTCAGCTTTCTTTATAGTCCAGCTATAAGTCCAGTCATCCATACATGACTACTGGAAAAACCATAGCTTTGACTAGACGGACCTTTGTTGGCAAAGTAATGTCTCTGCTTTTTAATATGCTGTCTACTGCTGCTACTGCTAAGTCGCTTCAGTCATGTCCGACCCTATATATGGCAGCCCACCAGGCTCCTCTGTCCCTGGGATTCTCCAGGCAAGAATACTGGAGTAGGTTGCCATTTCCGTCTCCAATATGCTGTCTAGGATGGTCATAACTTTCCTTCCAAGGAACAAGCATCTTTTAATTTCATGGCTGCAGTCACCACCTGCAGTGATTTTGGAGACCCCCAAAATGAAGTCTGTCACTGTTTTCCATTGTTTCCCCATCTTTTTGCCATGAAGTGATGGGACTGGATGCCATGATCATAGTTTTCTGAATGTTGAGTTTTAAACCAACTTTTTCACTCCCCTTTCACTTTCATCAAGAGGCTCTTTAGTTCTTCTTTGCTTTCTGCCATAAAGGTGGTTGTTATCTGCACATCTGAGGTTATTGATGTTTCTCCCGGCAGTCTTGATTCCAGCTTGTGCTTCATCCAGCCCAGCGTTTCACATGATGTACTCTGCATATAAGTTAAATAAGCAGGGTGACAATATACAGCCTTGACATATTCCTTTCCCGATTTGGAACCAGTCTATTGTTCCATGTGGCTTCCTAACCTGCATACAGGTTTCTCAAGGGGCAGGTCAGGTGGTCTGGTATGCCCATCTCTTTCAGAATTTTCCACAGTTTGTCATGATCCACACAGTCAAAGGCTATGGCATAGTCAATAAAGCAGAAATAGATGTTTCTCTGGAACTCTCTTGCTTTTTTGATGATCCAGTGAATGTTGGCAGTTTGATCTCTGGTTCCTCTGCCTTTTCTAAAATCAGTTTGAACATCTGGAAGGTCATGGTTCACGTACTGTTGAAGCCTGGCTTGGAGAATTTTGAGCATTACTTTACTAGCATGTGAGATGAGTGCAATTGTGCAGTAGTTTGAGCATTCTTTGGCATTGCCTTTCTTTGGGATTGGAATGAAAACTGACCTTTTCCAGTCCTGTGGTCATTGTTGAGTTTTCCAAATTTGCTGGCATACCAAGTGCAGCACTTTCACAACATCGTCTTTTAGGATTTGAAATAGCTCAACTGGAATTCCATCACTCCACTAGCTTTGTTTGTAGTGATGCCTCCCAAGGTCCACTTGACTTCACATTTCAGGATGTCTAGCTCTAGGTGAGTGATCACACCATCGTGATAATCTGGGTCATGAAACTCTTTTTTGTACAGTTCTTCTGTGTATTCTTGCCACCTCTTTTAATATCTCTGCCTCTGTTAGGTCCATACCATTTCTGTCCTTTATTGTGCCCATCTTTGCATGAAGTGTTCCCTTGGTATCTCTGATTTTCTTAAAGAGATCTCTAATCTTTCCCATTCTGTTGTTTTCCTCTGTTTCTTTGCACTGATCACTGAGGAAGGCTTTCTTATTGCTCCTTGCTATTCTTTGGAACTCTGCATTCAAATGGGTATATCTTTCCTTTTCTCCTTTGCCTTTGCCTGCTCTTCTTTGACAGCTATTTGTGAGGCCTTCTCAGACAACCATTTTGCCTTTCTTTTTCTTGGGGATGGTCTCGATTCCTGCCTCCTGTCAATGGCAGGAACCTCCGTAGTGTTCTTCAGGCACTCTGTCTATCAGATCTAATCCCCTGAATCTATTTGTCACTTCCACTGTGTAATCAAAGGATTTGATTCTGTTTAGTATAGTGGTATCAATTTTTTCTCCTCTAGAAAAATCTTCCCTTTGCCTTAGGTACTGTCTTAGGTCACTTATAGAAGGTGCATTAACCATCTATGCAGGGTACATTTTTTATTAGATTTTACAGTATCACAAAAGATTTCAGTCTTTACTGATCACTTAACTTCTAAAATAAGTGTTTACTTTTATACAATATACATTAGATTGTATTGTAAAGTTCCAGACTGTAACTTTAAATTTGCAGTCTCAAGAGGTTGGAAAAGAACAAAATGTGAAGCATAATTTACAAGCCATCAGCTCCTAGATATTTGAGCTTTTTTAATTAAGGGAGGCATTAGAACCTCATGTTCTTAGACTGTGTTGTTTTGGCCCACAAAATTCATTCATAGTGTCCATTGATTTCTTAGACTGTGTTGTTTTGGCCCACAGAATTCATTCATAGTGTCCATTGATTTCATCTTGAATTTATCTTTAAATTGTCTTTACCAATGAGTCTCAAAGTATGGTCACCCGTCATTAGTAGGCTTAACCTCATATTGAAACTAGTTAGAAGTATAAGCTTCTTAGGATCCACCCCGAGGAAGTAGTCTGTTAAGAAGCCCTTCAGGTGATCCTGCTACAGGAGAAACACTGTTGTCTCTATGTCCTATAGTTTGTTTTGGGTTTTGGTGGAGGTGGAGAATGGAGTGCCGGTTTATTGTCTTCTGTGTTACAGTGTCTGTGTTACCTAGTCTGTAGGGGTGCTGAGATACTTTGAAGTGTAATTCTCTGTTCTCTCCTCCCTTCTCTGAACGTGGTAACCTCAGATCTTCTTTCTGTCTCTGTGAGCTTGTCCATTACGGATACTTCACATAAGTGGAGGTTCGTGCAGCAGCTGACCTTTTGTGTCTGACTTATTTCACTTAACGTAATGATTTCCGGGTCCACCCCTGTTGTAGCATTTATGTCAGAGCTTTTTATAGTTGAATCATAGTCTTGTGTGTATATCATATTTTGTTTATCCATTCGTATTCTCACCTTTTTGGCTACTGTGAATAAAGCTATAATGAATGTTGGTGTTAGAGCCCCGTTTGTCAACTCCTGGGTTTGTTTCTTCATTGTTCAGTCACTGTGTCATGTCTAGCTCTCTCTAACCCCATGGAGTGTGTACAGCGCACCAGACTTCCCTTTCCTTCACCATCTCCCGGAGTTTGCTCACACTCATGGCCACTGAATCGGTGATGCCATCCAACCATCTCATCCTCTGTCTCCGCCTTGTCCTTTATCCTCATGCTTTCTCAGCATCAGAGTCCTTTTCCAGTGAGTCAGCTTTTTGCATCAGGTGGCCAAAGTGTTGGAGTTTCAGCTTCTGCATCAGTCCTTCCAATGAATATTCAGGGTTGATTTCCTTACGGATGGACTGGTTGGATCTCCTTGCAATCCAGGAGACTCCCAAGAGTCTTCTCCAACACCACAGTTCAAAAGCATCAGTTCTTCAGTGCTCAGCTTTCTTCACAGTCCAGCTCTCACATCCATACATGACCACTTGAAAAGCCAAAGCCTTAACTAGATGGACCTTTGTTGACAAAGTAATGTCTCTGCTTTTAAATAAGCTCTCTAGGTTGGTTATAGCTTTCCTTCCAAGGAGTAAGCATCTTTTAATTTCATGGCTGCAGTCACCATCTGCAGTGATTTTGGAGCCCCCCCAAAATAAAGTCTATCATTGTTTCCACTGTTTCCCCATCTATTTGCCATGAAATGACAGGACCAGATGCCATGATCTTAGTTTTCTGACTGTTGAGTTTTAAGCCAACTTTTTCACTCTCCCCTTTCACTTTCATCAAGAGGCTCTTTAGTAGTTCTTTGCTTTCTGCCATAAGGGTGGTGTCATCTGCATATCTGAGGGTATTGATATTTCTCTCGCAATCTTGATTCCAGCTTGTGCTTCCTCCAGCCCAGCGTTTCTCATGATGTACTCTGCATATAAGTTAAATAAGCAGGGTGACAATATACAGCCTTGACATACTCCTTTTCCTGTTTGGAACCAGTCTGTTGTTCCATGTCCAGTTCTCACTGTGGCTTCCTGACCTGCATCCAGGTTTCTTGGATATACCTAGAAACGGAATTTCAAGTCATATGGTAATTTTGTTTATCTTTTTGAGAAACTGCCAGACTGTTCCCTACAGTGGCTGCACTGTTACACGTTCCAACCAACAATGTATAGTTTCTCCATATTCTTGCGAGAACTTAGTGTTTTTTCCTTTAAAAAATTTGTTAAAAATTAAAAATAATTATATCTATCTTAATAGCTGTGAAGCTATGACTTTGATTTGCATTTTCCTAATGACTAACCATGTTAAGCATGTTTTCATATGCTTATTTGACCATTTATAAATCTCCTTTGAAGAAATATCTTCAAATCTTTTGCCCATTTAAAATTTGGGTTGTTTATCTTTCTGTTGTTGTGTTATTGGAATTCTTTATATATTCTAGATATTAAACCATTATTAAGATACATGGCTTACAAATATTTTTACCCATTTGGTAGATTATCTCTATACTTTGTTAATAATACCTTGATGTGTGATAGATTTAAATTTAATGAAGCCCATTTTATCTTTTTTTTTTTTCCTCTGTTGCTTGTACTTTGGTACCATATCTAAGAATCCATTGTGATGAGTGTATCAATCCAAGACCACATAGGTTTACATATGTTTTTGTGTCACTGTTTTGTGGATTTTAGCTCTTATATTTAGATCATTGGCCCATTTGAGCTATCATTTGCATATGATATGAAGCAGGGATGAACTTCATTCTTTTCTCTGTGGAAATCTGGATGTCCCAGCACTTTTGGTTGAATAGTGAGTTGTGCATGTATTGTGATGGGCTATTGTAATGTGAACTTCAGGGTGAATTTTTAGTTTTTGATAATGATGTCCTAAAGAATGTGCTCTTCTTGTAAGAACATAATTTTGTTCATCTTTAGTTAATCTTGCCTAGAGTATCACTGTGTGATAAAAATATAATTTGAGCCACATATGCAATTTAAAAGTTTCTAGGAGCCTCATTTTAAAAAGGAAAAAAGATTAATATATTTTAGTTAATCTGATATATCTAGAATATAATCATCCTAACATGTAAATAATATAACATATTGAGATATTTTGTCTTTTATTGGATCAGTTCTCCGAAATCTGGTGGATGTTTTGTTTGATTTGATCACCAAATTTTAATCAGAAATGCTTTGTCTTTGTTTAGACTTCACAAAATTTATGATTGAAAAAGTAGATTCACATACCTATGTTGTTCCAAACAAATTATGCTTTCAGTATCTGAAAGTGAAAGTGAAAGTCACTCAGTCATGTCTGACTCTTTGTGACCCCATGGACCATACAGTTCGTGAATTTCTCCAGCCCTAAATACTGAAGTGGGTAGTCTTTCCTTTCTGCAGGGTATCTTCCCAATCCCAGAATCAAACTCACATCTCCTGCTTTGCAGGTGGATTCTTTACTAACTGAGATATCAGGGAAGCCCTTCAGTATCTGAACTTAACTGCTTTTAAAAAATAAATTTCTTCTAGTATTTATATCCAAGTTGATAAAACTGTTTCATTTTTTTTAAGTAGAATTCATTAGACTTTGAAGCAAAAGCTTAACAGTTTAAAAACTATGCTATTCAAACTAAGCAAATTCACTAAGTCTTGTGTCAATTCAGTATTAACATCAGATTCCTTAAGGATATTGCATAAGTTGAAAACCAACTCTAAGTTCAGTCAATAGCAAAGTGTTCAACTATTTGTTGTTATTTTTGCAGTTTTCACACATTGTCCATTGTAACTAAAATATTCTGTATATTGATTCATGTTAGGGAAAAGTGTAAAATCCTTATTGATTTTTTTAATGAAAACTTTCAGTTTCAGCACAGATTTCCGTACCTTATAGCTAGGTCATAAATAACTTTTTGATACTCAGATTAAGCTTATTTACATATAATGAGATATCAATGAAAAAACATTAAGAATACTGCTGTTTTGTCTCTGATTATTGAATATTGAAAAGCAATATTTTTTGAATAAGAGTTAATATGGTAATACAGTAAATCTTTGTGAAATTCTTCCAATACTCAATCACTGACAAATAGTAAAGATTATTAAATGTATCGTCTTGTGTTTTTTCAACAGCTGTGTAAACTGGCTAGCATTCGTATTATTTGTGTGTACACACTTGACAATTTTAAACACTTAAATCCATGACACTTTTCATAGTTAACTTTAGAAAGTTAAGCACAGATATTTTTAATGTATATCATATGGTGGAACAAAACAATAAGAGAAGCATTGGTTTCTTTTAAAATTCCAGTAACTGAATTTTCGATCTCATATGGCTGGAGCTTTCTGTTGAGATAGAAACTAATTTTTAATATATAGCTGAAATTCTTTGACAGATGTAAAAGATGAGAAACAGTCTGTGCCACAGTTTTGATTTTTTTAAGCTACGTATTGATGTTTATTATTAAATTGGAAGTCCTTTCACACAAAATGTCTAAACTTTTAATTTGGCAGTGTCTTTTGTATCACATGGTTTATCTAAAGGTAAAAGAAAAGTAATTTCTCAAACTTTATTGATTTTTGATATTGTTAGAATGGTCTTCTATATGATGGACAGTTGTGGCTTAAATGAAGACCTTTCACTTTTGGTAAAATATCCTGTTCAGTATTCCTCATAATTTTCTAACCAAATGCCTGTAATTGAAATGATTACTTTCTCTCCACTTAAATATGGTTTTCTCCCTCCTCCCTCGCTTTTTTCTCTCCTTTATTTCTTAGAATTCAACACATTTTAATAGCTTGCCGTAAGCCCAGGTCCTTCAAAAATCTTTTAAAAATGCCCACGGGCCTTTTAATTCTTACACCAGGTGACTAACTCTGGTGCTTCCGTTTTGACTTAGAAAGCTTCTTATAAAAATTACGTACTTGCTGAAAATATGTCTTAATTTGTCTACCTTTTTATTTGAAAAATTTTCTATGTGGGAAGCATCTTTTGAGTTTTGCTCTATCACAGCTGATTGTGATTATCACTCATGTTAGAACTGTGGATTGATTACCTTCTTACAGTCTCACTTTATTGTTCCAGTCGTAGTACTAACTTCCGTATCTCTACTTGATTCTTCATGAGTAGAATGCCTTTGTTTTAGTTTAATATTTTTGTTCACCTCACCAACTTTTCATCCATTTGTTTTAAAGAAAACAATTATGTTCAAAATATCTTAAAATTTAAAAAGTAAAAATTAAAATGAAAAAGTATATCCATTGACTATCCGTTATGATTTACATAGGCATCACTGCAACTTGTAATCTTTGCAAAAAAAACTTTAAGCAAATGCTTTACATTACTATTATACTGATATGTAGAAAAAATTACAGTTTAATAGTTAATTGATGCCATCTAGATCAAAACAGTAGTTTTCTTTAGTAGACATTTTATATCACTTCAGCTTTTACATATAGATAAAATTATAATTAAATAAATTCAGTTATTCAGTAATGCCAGTCACATTTTAGATGTTCACTAGAATATGCGGCCAATGACTAATATATTGGAAATTAAACTTTGAGAGTTGGTTATATACTTGCTTAAAATATTTTGATGATTTGAGACTAAGAATTAGTCTTTTCTGGAGAATGCTAATATCATAAGAGGCATACCAGAAGGACTTATGAATTAAGAATCCTGGAAAGAGTGGCTTTTTGCACTTTGTTTTATTAAGCTTCACAGGTACCATGTGTGCATTTTTAAACAAGTTGAAATTTTGTGGTAACCCTGAGTCAATCAAGTCTGTTTGTGCCTTTTTTCCAACAGTGTTTCCTTTTTTCATGTCTCTGTGTCATATTTTGGCAATCCTTGCAATATTCCAAACTTTTTCATTATTTGTAATAGTGATCTGTGATCAGTGGTCTCTGAAGTAGTTGTTTCGGGGCATCACAAACCACATCCATGTAAGATGTCAACTTACGTGATAAATGCTGTATATTCTGACTGTCCCACCGACGGGTCATTCCCCCACCTCTCTTCCTCTTTTCAGGCCTCACTGTTCCTTGGGACACAACATTATTGAAATCAGCCAATTAATAAGCCTGCAGTGGTGCCAGTGTTCAAGTGAAGAGGCAGAGTTGCGTGTCTCTCACTTTAAGTTGAAAGCCAGAAACAATTAAGCAGAGTGAGGAAGATACGCTGAAGCTGAGATAGGCTGGAAGCTAGTCCTCTTGTGTCAGTGAGCCAAGTTGTGAGGAAAGGAAATTCAAAGACGAACAAGGAAGCAAAACAACTTTATGCTGATACGGAGAAAGTTATAGTGGTCTGGACAGAAGATCACACCAGCCACAACATCCATTCTCTTAAGCCAAAGCCTAATCCAGAGCAAGGCCCTAACTCTCTTCGATTCCCTGAAGGCTGAGAGGTGAGGAAGCTGCAGAAGAAAAGTTTGAGGCTAGCAGAGGTTGGTTTATGAGACATGTCAGGAAAGACCCTGTCTCCGTAACGCAGAAGTGCAAGGTGAAGCAGCCAGTGCTGGTCTAGAAGCTGCAGACAGTTTTTCAGAAGAACTAGCTAAGATAATTGATGACCGCGACTACAGTAAGCAACAGGCTTTCAAATGTAGACCAAACAGCCTTCACGTTACAAGATGCCGTCTAAGACTGTCATAGTTAGAAGAGGGGAAGTCAGTGCTCGGCTGTAAAGCGTCCAAGGACAGGAGTCTTATGTAACTGGTGACTTGAAAATTGAAGTCATTGCTCATTTACCATTCTGAAAATTTTGGGGCCCTGAAGAATTGTGCTCAGTCTACTCTGCTTCTGCTGTGTAAATGGAATAGCAAAGCCTGAATGACAGCACCTCTGTTTGCAGCATGGCTTACTGAATACTACTGCCCAGAAAGAAAAGAAGAGTCACAGTGTTGCTGCTCATTGACAGTGCCGCTGGTCGCTTGAGGGCTCACGGAGATGTACAGTGAGATTAATTCTTTTATGTCTGTAGCACAGCATACGTTCTCCAGTCCATAGATCAAGGACCAATGTAGATTTCAGTTCCTATTGTTTAAGAAGTAGATCTCATAAGACTATAGCTATCATAAATAATGATTCCTCTGATGGAACTGGGCAAAGTATATAAAAAGCCTTCTGGAAAGGATCTACCATTCTAGATACCATTAAAAACTCTGTGATTTATGGGAAGAGATTAAAATATCAACATTGGCAGGATTTTGGAAGAAGTTGATTCCAGCCCTCATGAATGACTTGGAGGAGTTTAAGCCTTTAGTGGAGGAAGCAACAGATGTGGTAGAAATAGCAGATGTGCAGATGTGGTGGAAATAGCAAGATAGAATTCAAAGTAGAGCCTGCAGATGTGAATTGCAGTCAGATGACACTAGTGGTAAAGAACCCACCTGCCAATGCAGGAGACATAAGAGACTCAGGTTCTATCCCTGGGTCAGGAACCCCCTGGAGGAGGGCATGGCGACCCAAATCAGTATTCCTGCCTGGAGAATCCCATAGACAGAGGAGCCTGGCAGGCTACAGTCCCTGGGGTCACAAAGAGTGAGACACGACTGAAGCGACTTCCCACCACCACCACCACCACCACCACGGTCCTTTGTATTTCTGTGTTATTGGTTGTAGCTTCTGTGTTTTCCCTGATGTCTCAGTGGTTAAGAAACTGCCCACAACGCAGGGGGTGCAGGAGACACGAGTTTGATCCTTGGGTATGGAAGATCTGGAGGAGGAGATGGCTACCCACTGCATTGTTCTTGCCGGAGTAATCCCTTGGGCAGAGGAGCCTGGCAGGTTACAGTCTGTTGTGCTGCAGAGAGTCGGTCAGGACTGAGTACGCATGCGTGAGAAAACAAATGGGAAGTTTCTTCTTACAGAGGAGTAGAGAAAGTGGTTTCTTGAGATAGAATGTACTCCTGATGAAGACTGTTGAAATAGCAAAGGATTTAGAATATTACATAAACTTAGTTGATAAAGCAGCGGCAGGATTTGAGAGGACTGGCTCCTTTTTGAAAGAAGTTCTACTCTGGGTAAAATGCTGTCAAACAGCATTGCATGCTGCAGAGAAATCATTTGTAAGAAGAAGAGTCAGTTCATGCAGCAAACTTCATTGTTTTATTTTTAGAAATTACCACAGACACTGGAGCCTTCAGCAACCACCATCTTAATTAGTCAATAGCTACTAACACGGAGGCAAGCCCCTCCTCCAGCAAGAAGATTACAACTCACTGTAGGCTCAGATGTGGTTTGCATTTTTTATTAACAAAGTATTTTTAAATTAAGGTATGTACATTGTTTTTTAGACATAATATTATTGCACTCTTAATAGACTGTAGTGTAAATATAACTTTTTGTTGTTGTTCAGTTGCCAAGTCATGTCTCTGACTCTTTGCAACCCAGAAGACTATGGCACAGCAGGCTTCCTTGTCCTTCACCATCTCCTGGAGCTTGCTCAAACGCATGTCTATTGAGTTGGTGATGCCATCCAATCATCTCATCCTCTGTTGCCCCCTTCTTCTGCCCTCAATCTTTCCCAGCATCAGGGTCTTTTCCAATGAGTCAGCTGTTCACATCATGTGGCCTAAGTATTGTAGCTTCAGCATCAGTCCTTCCAGTGAATATTCAGGAAATATTAATATTAAAAATATTCAATATTTCCTTTAAGATTGGCTAGTATGATCCCCTTGCAATCCAAGGGACTCTCAAGAGCCTTATAGCACCTAAGTGCAAAAGCATCAATTCTTTGGTGCTCAGATTTCTTTATGGTCCAACTCTCACATCCATACACAGCTGCTGGAAGAACCATGGCTTTGATTATCCGGACCTTTGTCGACAAAGTGGTGTCTCTGCTTTTTAATACTCTGTCTAGGTTTGTCATAGCTTTTCTCCCAAGGAGCAGGCATCTTTTAATTTCATGGCTGTATTCACTGTCCTCGGTGATTTTGGAGCTCAAGAAAATAAAATCTGTCACTGTTAGCATTTTTTCCCCCACCTATTTGCCATGAAGTTATGGGACTGGTTGCCATGATCTTAGTTTTTTGAATGTTGAGTTTTAAGCCAGCTTTTTCACTCTCTTTTTTCACCCTCCTCAAGAGGCTGTTTAGTTCCTCTTCACTTTCTGCCATTAGGTAGTATCATCTGCCTGTCTGAGGTTACTGATAGTTCTCCCGGCAGTCTTGATTCCAGCTTATGATTCATCCAGCCTGGCATTTTGCATGATGTACTCTGCATATATGTTAAATAAGCAGGGTGACAGTATACAGCCTTGACACACTCCTTTCCCAGTTTTGAACCAGTCTCTTTTTTTTATATTAACTGGGAAACCAGTCAAATTGTATGACTTGCTTTATTGTGATATTCACTTTATTGTGGTGGGTTGGAGCTGAACCTGTAGTATCTCTGAAGTATGCCTGTATTTGCATTTTCTTAAAAAGAAAACATTTCAAACATTGTTTATGGGTTAAAGGATACTTAGTAACCAGACACTGGGATGCATGTATTATATATGAAATCATTCCCTCTCCTTCCCCCCTTTATTATTCAAGAGTATTCTGCAATATTCTTCAAGTATTCTGCAAGAGTACTTGGAGAATGAGAGCGTGTCTATATTCTAAAAACTATTCATTCCATCACTTAGGTGAAAAGACCAAACAGCAACAAAAAAAAGGGGAACGATTTTAACTGCTCCCTCACGAAAGATTAAGAACATGTCATCTATAGAGATACATAAAGGTCTCATCAGGTTTACAACATATCTTTGTATTATTTAATTTCAGTTGACATGGATTATGGAAAGATAATGAATTGTTAATGGATATTCTGAATTGGGTAAATATAAAAATGTTTTATTAAGTATAACTCAACTCCTTTGTAAGTATACCTTAACTTTTTTGTGGTTTTTAAAGCTAGGAGGGGATGTATCTAACTTTTTGCCTTCTTTTTTTTTTTTAGCTGTTATCCTTTGAACAAGCCAAGTAGTAAGTTATCCATGTTTCTTATTTTTGCAGAATAAACGAATGCCAGTGTTTATTCCTTTGTGGGTTGTGATCTCTGAATACAAAGGCATGTCTTAAAGCTTGTTTTAAAGACCAGAGGAGCAAGTCTTTGAATTAAAAAGGAAGTAAGCCTTGTCTTAAGAGAATTTGTCCAAATGGGTTCTGTGGAAGTAGTCACTAGAGATGGTTCTTGCAGAGTGGTTTCTGTGATTAAGGTTGAAGAAATACTGTATCCCATAATAATGGTCTGTTGAAGATTCACAATGCACGGTGATATATGAAAGACTCTGAGACATCTTACAAGAAAGAAACTTGCTAAAGCTTGTTTACCCTGTATTTCTTGAACTTGGACAGTGGAACTCCGTTTTTGTTTAACTTGTCTGTCCTATGAGAAATGCTGCCCTCTAGAGGCATAAATTTAATTGCTCTTGAATTTGAGTACTGGAATGCTGCCTTGTCTTAGTATGTACACACTATAATGATAAATACTAAATACATAGCAACGTAAAATAGGAAAATCTTATTTTTGTCTAATTTTAAGAAAACTTTGGGAGACAGAACAACAATGTATAACATATGCCCCTCTTTTTTTGGACATATGCCTTATTTAAGGCTCCTAGTAATCTATTGAATACATTTTCTTTATATAGGGAATTATAAACACAAGTCAAGTCTCCAAACATGATGAAGTCTCTGTTGCTGGCAGAAGTCTGTCCCTGTTTTATTTGAAGACCTGTAAGGTCTTGCTTATGACAGTTACTATTCAAAGGGAAGTCAGTTTCCTCATACTCCTTTTCATACTGTCCATTGTTTCCAGATCTGTGACTGAAGTCAGACTGTAGCATGCTGTTGGGTAGTCAGAATGAGAAGAAGGGGGTTATGTGTCATTGTAATGTTTTTTTGCCAACATAGCAAAAACTGGAATATGTATAGATGTCGGTTCTATGTATAGATGATGAGAGCGAAACACACTTTTACATTTGGCAGAGTGCACTGGCATGGTGCAGTTACCAGAGATTCTGGATTCAGTATTCCAGATCAAGCAGCCAAGAGAGGTATTGATCATTGTTTGCTTCTTTGATTAGTCTCAGCATTGGCCTATAATCGATGAAGTTGAAAGCCTGTGAACTCATGGTAGTACGTAGAGGAAGAAGTCAAAAGATCAAGGGTCGTGGGACTGATGGAGTGGATTTTTCTTTGGGCCTATCGACCTCTTTATTCTCTGTCCACTATTGCCCACCAAGAGGTCCAGAGGACATTTTACTCACCTGAAAGGTAAAGCATACTTTGAGGACAGTGCCAACATCCGTGAAAAGCAGTGTAATTGCTGTTGTCTGTAGATGGGAGACCTACCCACATTTAATTCATTGAAATTGTCTTTCTGATTTCAGATGGTGGGAGTCTAGGATGCCTCTTATTTGCATAGGCAAAGTAGGCATCATTTTCATAAGGTAGCCTGACTGGGCTGATGATCAGAGTTGCAGTGACCTGACTGCTTCTTTTTAGCTGTGGCTAAATGATCATGGAATCTCTAGATCTAAAATAGATGGGCAGACTATTAAGGGCTCTACGAGATCTGTATAACCAAAAATTTTAGGTTGTAGAAGTGGAGGTCTGAGAGTGAATTGTAGTTCTTTACACAGTTCACAGACCCAGGTCATGTGTGTAGAACGTCTTAAGTGTCCCTTCTTTGTGTATTTAAAAATACTTTCACCTATTTTTCCATTCCTACCCCCTTTGCCATTTAGTCTGTAAGTTGAAAGAAATCGGAAGAGAGGGTGACACAGCCCGTCGCTTCTGATATTGGGGCTTTGCACAACAACTGCTAGACTGGGTCTCGTCTCCCTTTGAGGAACAGAGAGAGTTTTGTTCATGTGAGGCTTGGCTATAATCTGTCGGGCTTGAGAATCTTGTTTGGTGCTTGAAGTTTGGAATAAATATGTATGTTGTTCGATAGCCAAGACTTGTTCTGTATTTGGTCTTATTTCAAATAACCCTTTATATTTCCCACTGTTGGAGAGATTGGTATGTTTGGAGTATTGCAGAAGGCAGGACTCAGTTCCCTAACATCCCTTGCACCTAGGACTTGAGCATGTGACCTTCATTCTGCTGATGAGATGCGTCTCTGGAAGAGGTGAATTCAGAAGGGAGAACTGCAGGGTAGCAGCTCGTGCTTGGGTTGCTTCCTGACGTGGATGTTGGGGACTGAGACGGTGGGCTTTTACAGTAGTGTGGCAAACTCTCTGGCAAGTCTTACATCGGAGGCTTCACCCTCATGGCACCAAGGGTTCAAAGAGTGGGAATGATTGGTGAGGAGACTCAGGTATTTTTCTGGCTATATACCACCAAGTTGATTCTTTGGCTCTTTGCCAAAGGGAATTCTGTGTGTCACCTAAAGTGTTTTAATAAATTCCTTTTCTGATGAGACTACTGGAAATAGATTCTATTGTTTGTAGGTAAAAACCGATTGACTGACTGTCTGTAAAGAGTTTGCTTATTGTCAAAGTTTTTTGTTTTTCTAAGATCCAAAAACTACCAAGCGCTTGCACTCTACTTTTTCCTCCCTGGAGGTCTACCATTCTTTTCTGCCTAGAACTAGCATGCCAAGTTTTGTACCTTCTAAATTGTTTCCTGTCCCTCACAGCTCAGCTTGAGTCCCACTGCTCTGGCGAAGCCTTTCTTTGGCGTCCCAGCACCCTGATGGATTCTTCTCTTCCTCTGAATTCCAGTAGCACGTATTTAGGCCTTAAGGGTCAGATTTTGTTTGTTTGTCTGTGTATGCATCATCGCTCTCACACCAAGTGATCAGTTCCTGAGACCTGGTAGTGTACCTCTTTCTGACCCTTGCATTGTCTAGCGGAATGCCTTGTACCTGTTAGACTCAAAGTTCAGCGCGGTCACTTTGACAGTGTGTCGTAGAGTTACTGAGAATCGCAGAGATGCCAGGCCAAGTGAGCGGAGATGATAAACCGATCACACGTACTCTGTCTGGTCCTAGTGACGAACTTGTCTGGCCCTGAGGCCCAGTCTCTCTTGCTCAGGAGAGCTGAGACTCGCCTCTCGTCCCTGTTCTCATCACTAGGTGGCCACATGTTTTAAATTGCCATCTTCAACAGGTTTTATACTTGTTTGCTTTGACAAAAGCCTTCTTTGTATTTCTTTCCTATTTCCTTCACTTGTACCCTCTGAAATTGCTGTTCATAATCAAGCTATTTCTAATCTCTTAAAATTTTGCATCAATTATGAGATAATTCAAACAGACAAAAACTGACAGGAAGTAGCATATCAAACACTTTGCGCCTGGCCTCCAGCACTTTCTCCCTTGTGCTTTTTCTCCGCCTTTAGAATTCTCCTCTGCTCACCCTCTCCCGCCCCTTCAGAAGTACCCGTTATCCTGAAGTCTGGGTGCACCATCCCACGCTGTACTTTCATATGTGATTTAGTTCATGTTTTTTAACTGCTGTTTGCTACTCCGTGTTTAATGAAACTCAGGTTATACTGAGAAATACCTGGGCCCTACCTTTTGGCAAACAGTACTGTAAGGAACAGACTTGTGCGCAGATACCTAGTCTCTGTGTAACTCTGTCTGGTATAGACGCCAGGGCCACACTTGGTGGGCTACAGGGTCTAGGCGCAGGTTTATCTCAGAGTAAAACCAGCTCCAGTCCAAAGTAGCGGTTCTACTTTGTACCCACCAGCATGTTTTCCCACATCTTACTGACTTTTTATCTAGCTCCTAATTTTGCTTCTCTGGAAGATAAGGTACGGAGTTTCATAGTTGTCGCTGTCATCACTGTATTTTAGTGGAGTTGAACGTCTTTGCATTCTGATCTCCTGTTCTGTGAATCTTTTCTCAGTATCCTACGCAGTTGTTTTTTTTTTTTCTCCTGGTAGGAATTGGATTTTATATTTATTTGTGGCACTTCTTTTTATAACATGGATATTAATGCTTTTGATAGTATGCATTGAAAGTATCTTTCTAGTCTGGATTGTTTTTAACTTTATTTAAAAGTTTTAAATTTACTACATAGGATAATTTCTAGAGTTTGGTTTGTACTGCAGTCTTATTTGATTTGTCTACTTTCATGTCACTCTCATGCTGTGTTAATTACAGCAGTTTTGATGTCTGAAAAGGCAGTGAATTTTACATGAGTTTGTCAGATTTCATTCCACCTCAAAGAAAATCTGACCAAAAAAAAAAAAAAAACAAAAATCCCCAAACCCTGTTTGAGCTAGTGATTGGAATTTCATTTAATTTACAGGTTTACAGTGGGGAGAGTGGTCATCTTATTGGATGACTGTGGTGTATATCTCTACTTACATACTCTAATAGTTTTCAATACAGTTGTATTGTTTTCATGAAAGCCTTCTATTAGACTTATTCTTAGATTTTTTAAATGAATTTTTGTTATTGTGAATGATATATATTTATAAATATGCATTTTGCAAATGGTGGTTACAAACTAGTAACCACCAGTAACCAATTAATAATTGAAAACAAATTCTGTTTGTATACTGGTTTTGTATTCAGCGACCTTGCTGAACTCTAATTCTAATGTTAGCTTCTCTTGAGGACCCTGTGTTGGTAACTGTGTAATCAAACAATAATAGTGTTTTTGTTGCTCTCCATACCTAACCCTCTTTAGTTTTCTTACTCAGCTGTTCAGGACACCTTTACTTAAACAGCAGCCCTCCACGGGTCTTGGCTGTATATGAGTGTTAATGTATGGAAGAGGAAGGGGGATCGGAGTTCTAAAGTCTCTTGCCAAAGGCCAGAATTCTCATCTACAATCCCTACATGTGAATTAAAGACCAAATGTAGAGGCTGAGACTAACAACCCACCCTAGGACAGAAGCACTGTCAGCCTGTAATCTCACTAGTTTTGCCTACATTAGTGTCTCTGGGTGTTTTAGTTGCCAAGCTGTGTCCAACTCTTTTGCAGCCCCATGGGCTGTAGCCTGCCAGGCTCCTCTGTCCATGAGATTTCCCAGGCAAGGAGACTGGAGTCAGTTGCCATTTCCTTCTCCAGAGTACCTTCCTGACCCAGGGATCGAGCTTGTTTCTCTTGTACTGCAGGGGATTCTTTACCACGGAGCCATCAGGGAAGCCCCTTTCCTGTAATACTGGCACTTAAAGATTTTTCTTTCATGGTAACCAAAAGGTTTATTTAGATGATTTTCTTTTAATCCTTTCTGGATGAATTTTTTTCAGAAGACTTTCAGGTGATCTAATCTGGCATATTGTTGGGAGTAAAAGATAGCGCATGCTTCATAAATTTCTGTAATTGAAATTTTACTCTATTTGGGGATTCTTTATGTCCTGTACTGCTCTTATCTTGGTTTTTGATATCTTGCAGTTTCTTATAGCATAGTGATTTAGGAGAACAACCTTTGTTAAATCTCTTAAAACTTGAGTTTGTTTCTTCATCTGTTGTTGTTGTATCATTTTTTACCTTATAGATTATTGAAGGAATTAAGTACATTAACATGTTTAAGAATTTAGAATAGTGCCAACTATTGTTTCTAGCCTCCTTTTAGGTGCTGCCTATTGCTTTCCCGGTAGTTTCTGCTTATTCCCCATTACTCTTTATCTCCTTCTTCATTCCAGGTCCATCAGTGATTCTGGATGACTTTAGCGTGTGTATGGGTGATGCATCGACATCCTGAGTCTCACTTCCCTGACCTCACCAAATATAGTGATTTTTCTCCTCTAGTCTACCTTATTGCTCACTCTTATGGGTTAATTGTGTTAATCATTATTACATCTAGTAAATTATTAATAAGCACTTTGACTTCCTTAGGGTTGCTTGATTAACTGTTGATTAGCCATTATTATTCCACCAGTTCATTGATACTTCAGGCTTTTGGCCTCTCATTTTTCCAATCATTATGCTTTTCCTTATTTTCACATCCCTCATTAACTAAGTATCTGTTGTCTGTTTCTTGTCCATATCCTAAGTTTCTTTTGCCTGTGTATATTTGTCCCATCTCTTTGGCAAAATCCCAGTTCAGAAAAATTATTTGCTTCCTCCATTTGTAAACCACGTGAATGCTGCAGTCAAAAATCATATGAAAGGACTCACTTTTTTCATTGTAAATTCATGATGATTATTAAAACCACAGTGAGATATCATGCATACCTGTCAGAATGACTGTTATCAGAAGGAACACAAATAACAAATGTTGGCAAAGATATAGGGAAATGGAACCCTCATACACAATGGAAATGTGAATTGGTATAGCCACTGTGGAAAACGGTATAAAAGTATCTAAAAAAACTAAAAATAGAACTGCCATATGACCTAGCAGTTCCACTCCTCGATGTACATCTGAAAAAATGAAAACACTAATTCAAAAAGATATGTGCATCCCAGTGTTCATTGCAGCATTATTTACAGTTGCCCTGATATAGAAGCAAATTAAGAGTCCATCAACAGAAGACTGGATAAAGATGTGATACGTATATATATATGTGTGTGTGTGAGTGTACACACACACACACACACACACACACACACACACAAAATGTACTGTGGAATATTACTCAGCCAGAAAAAGAACGAAATTTTGCCATTTGTGGCATCATGGGTAGACTTGGGGAGGGTATTATGCTAAGTGAAATAGGTCAGGAAGAGAAAGACAACTACTGTAAGGTATCACTTACATGTGGAATCTATAAAATAAAATAGTGAATATAACAAAAAAGAAATCTACTCACAGATAAGAGAAGAAACTAGTGGTTGCTACTGGGGAGAGATAAAGGGCAAAGGGCTAGATGGGGTAGAGGATTAGGAGGTACAAACTATTATGTATAAAGTAAGTAAGCTACAAGGATGCATTCTACAAAACAGGGAATCCATCCAATATTTTATAATAACAATAAGTGGAGTATAACCTTTAAAATTGTGAGTTGTGTATCTGTAACTTATATAATATTCTACTTTAACAATACTTTAGTAAAAGTTGTTTAAAAATTTTTTTTGATCTTCAGCTGCAAGTCCGCCATGCTACTGCTTGGGAATCTCTCATTACTCTTTTTTTAAAAATTTATTTATTTTTATTGTAAAAAATTCAGGAAGGACTTTTTTCTTTACATTGCTGTGTTGGTTTTGCCGTACACTGACATGAATCCGCCATCTTGCGTCACTCTTGCTGGCTGGGCTCGCCATCGCTGTGGCTGTCGCTGTCTCCCTCTCCCTCACACTTCTCTGACCTGGCTCTTCTTTCTGAGGAATGCTTTTCCTGTTACTTTAAAGTGGGAGTACCAGGTGGTAACCTGTAGTTGCCCACTATCTTGACTTTTCCTTCCTATTTATTGTTAAAATAGAGGCAGTACTGCTGTTTGTCTTGAGGCTCTCCATTTCCTTCCCTCTCTCTGGCGTACCTTACACTATTAATTATCTCCCCCTCCTTCTTCTGTACATTTGGTTTCTTTCTTGCTTTTCACTGGGTTCATCAGTGTTCACAAAAACAAAACTGTACTCTCACTGGTACTGATCTTTTTGTTCTCTTTCCTAGCCAAATTCTTGAAATCATTATCTGAGTTTATTTCCATTTCACACCTTTTTTTTTTCTTTTTTCATTTCACACCTTTGACTCACCTTTTTGGTGTATTCATTCCACCAAATAGTATTTGCTAATGATACCAGTAACCTCTGAGTTAATAAGTTAAGTGGTTATTTTTTGACTTGCTCTTACTTGACCTTTGTATTAGTTTTCTAGGATTGCTCTAACAAAATATCACAGACTGGGTGGCTTAAACAGCAAAAATTAGTTTTCTCACAATTCTGGAGACTAAAAGTCCAAAATCAAGGTGTCTACAACTTTGATTTCTTTTGCGACATCTCTTGTTGGCTTGCAAATGGTCACCATTTTGCTGTGTATTTTTCGCAGTCTTTCCTCTGTGGATGCATTTCCTTGGTGTCTCTGCATTTCCTCTTATAAGGACACAGTCACATTGGATAAAGCCCTAGGTGATGACAAAATAACCTCTTTAAATGCCCTGTTCCTAAATGCAGTTTTGTTCTGAGGTACTGGAGGTTAGAGTGTCACCATCTGGGTTTTAAGGGAACACAATTCAGCTCAGAAGCAGAAGATATTAAGAAGAGGTGGCAAGAATTCATAGAAGAACTGTACAAAAAAGATCTTCATGACCCAGATAATCATGATGGTGTGATCACTCACCTAGAGCCAGACATCCTGGAATGTGAAGTCAAGTGGGCCTTAGAAAGGATCACTACAAACAAAGCTATTGGAGGTGATGGAATTCCAGTTGAGCTATTTCAAATCCTAAAAGATGATGCTGTGAAAGTGCTGCACTCAGTATGCCAGCAAATTTGGAAAACTCAGCAATGGCCACAGGACTGGAAAAGGTCAGTCTTCATTCCAGTCCCAAAGAAAGGCAATGCCAAAGAATGCTCAAACTACCGCACAATTGCACTCATCTCACACGCTAGTAAAGTAATGCTCAAAATTCTCCAAGCCAGGCTTCAGCAATACATGAACCATGAACTTCCAGATGTTCAAGCTGGTTTTAGAAAAGGCAGAGGAACCAGAGATCAAATTGCCAACATCCGCTGAATTATCGAAAAAGCAAGAGAGTTCCAGAAAAACATCTACTTCTGCTTTATTGACTGTGCCAAAGCCTTTGATTGTGTGGATCACAATAAACTGTGGAAAATTCTGAAAGAGATGGGAATACCAGACCACTTGACCTGTCTCTTGAGAAACCTGTATGCAGGTCAGGAAGCAACAGTTAGAACTGGACATGGAACAACAGACTGGTTCCAGATAAGAAAAGGATTGAGTCAAGGCTGTATATTGTCACCCTGCTTATTTAACTTATATGCAGAGTACATCATGAGAAATGCTGGGCTGGAAGAAGCGCAAGCTGGAATCAAGATTGCTGGGAGGAATATCAATAACCTCAGGTTTGCAGACGACACCACCCTTATGGCAGAAAGCGAAGAAGAACTAAAGAGCCTCTTAGTGAAAGTGAAAGGGGAGAGTGAAAAAGTTGGCTTAAAGCTCAACATTCAGAAAACTAAGATCATGGCTTCTGGTCCAATCACTTCATGGGAAATAGATCCGGAAACAGTGGAAACAGTGTCAGACTTTATTCTTTTGGGCTCCAAAATCACTGTAGATGGTGATTGCAGCCATGAAATCAAAATATGCTTACTACTTGGAAGGAAAGTTATGGCCAACCTGGATAGCATATTGAAAAGCAGAGACATTTTGCCAACAAAGGTCCTTCTAGTCAAGGCTATGGTTTTTCCAGTAGTCATGTATGGATGTGAGAGTTGGACTATAAAGAAAGCTGAGCACGGAAGAATTGATGCTTTCGAACTGTAGTGTTGGAGAAGACTCTTGAGAGTCCCTTGGACTGCAAGGAGATCCGACAAGTTCTTCCTAAAGGAGATCAGTCCTGGATGTTCATTGGAAGGACTGATGTTGAAGCTGAAACTGCAATACTTTGTCCACCTGATGCAAAGAGCTGACTCATTGGAAAAGACCCTGATGCTGGGGAGGATTGGGGGCAGGAGGAGAAGGGGACGACAGAGGATGAGATGGCTGGATGGTATCACTGACTCGATGGACATGGGTTTGGGTGGACTCCGGGAGTTGGTGATGGACAGGGAGGCCTGGCGTGCTGCGATTCATGGGGTCGCAAAGAGTCGGACACGACTGAGCGACTGGACTGAACTGAACTGAACTGAATTCATCTCAGAATAGCCTCTAACAGCTTTTGACATTGTTGACAACTCCTTCAATTCCTTTCGGTCTGTTACATTTCTGCCTTTTTAAAATAATCTTCTTTTCTGCTTGGTTATTAAATATTGTAATTTCTTGAGTGTTGATCATCGGGTGCTTTCTCTTTTTTTGCTCTTCTTCCCCAGGCAGTCTCACCACTTCAGTTTTCACTAATGAAATAAATTACATGTCTGTTGCTCTAGCCCTTCCTTACTAAGTTCCAGACTTACAGCTCTATATAGATGTCCCAGAGGTGCCTCAAACAGAAGTCTAACTCTGAACTCATGATAATCTCCATATGACTTTGCCTGGTTGTCTCCTTGTTAAAGTCATACTGGCCTGTTTATGCAAATATATCTTTTTATTTAGAGCATTTGGTTTTATTTTCTATGTCAGTACACTCATTACTGTCCTTTAAAAAATTCCCAACGTTTTACAATTCATAAAAGTTATAAACATTAGTTATAAAGATTAAGGAAATGGAAACTGAAACCATGAGATGGCCACTTAAAACCAACTAAAAGGGCTAAAAATTGAAAGCACTGTAACAACAGATTTTCTTGTGAGCTACCCCAAACTCCCATTAAGTTGCAGGCTTGAGTATATAATGGAAGAACCACTTTGGAAAACCAATTGCCCTTTATTAATTGATGCATACACCTATTTTTGAATCCAGCAATCCTGATCCTAGGTGTTTCTCTAAGAGAAACAAAAACATGTGTCCACAAGAAGCATTTTTAAAGAATTTTTATAGTAGATTAATTGGTTATAGCTAGTAACCAGAAGAACCCCAAGTATCAGTCAATAGGATAATGGATTAAAAAGTTGTACAGCAGAAACTAATACAGTGTTATAAAGAAATTGTATTCCAGTTAAAAAACGTGAAAAAAAAGATTTTGGTGTATTCATACCTTGGAATACTAGTAATAAAAAGAAATGTGATACAAAAGAAATACAGTGATAGAAAGGAACATGTGTGCACATAACATGGATGAATCTCACAGACACATTCACCAAAAGATGCTGGACACAGTATGGTATGATTTTGTTTATAGTAAGATCTAGAACAGGTAAAGCTAATCTGTGGTAGGAAAAACAAAAATGTTGAACAGTGGTTCACTTCTTTTGGTTGTAGGGAATGCTGGTACGAAGGGGCAAAGGGGCAGACAGGAGGTTTTTGAAGTGATGAACATGTTCATGTGGGTTACAGAAGTTAAATGCTTGTCAAGAGTTGTAGAGTTAAGAAGTGTGTATTTCAATATATGTAATTTTTACCTAAAACTATCAAGTTGGTGGTGGGGTGTGGAAGGTCCAGATGAAGCAAGAATGGCAGATGTTGATGGTTGCTGAAGTTGAGTAATGAGTACATGGGAATTTATTATGCCATTCCATTTATTTTGTATATGTTTGAAATTTTTCCACATAGAAATTTTTTTTTAATCTGAAAGTTATGAAGACACAGACAGCACCTATGTTTTCACCACCAGCTTAATAAATAAAATCTTGCCAATATAGTTCTCTTCCCAGTGAACCACACTGATTCCATGTCCCACACCCACCAACGACTGTCCTGAATTCCTCTTCTCTCTCGGTGACACTTGCTCAGTTGTGTCCAACTCTGTGGACCACGGACTGTAGCCTGCCAGGCTTCTATGTTCATAGAATTGCCCAGGTAAGAATACTGGAGTGGGTTCCCATTCCCTTCTCCAGAGGATTTTCCTGACCTAGGGATCGAACCCAGGTCTCCTGCATTGCAGGCAGATTCTTTACTGTCTGCGCCACCAGGAAAGCCCTCTTCTCTTCTCCAATTACCAGTTGCTCCCCTGAGGAGAGGTCTTTTCTGACTCAAACACTTACTCAGGTAAGTGTCCCTGTGTGTGCTTTCATGGCATTACAGTTGTGAGATTTTGAGTACTCCATATTAATTTCTCCAGTTTTCAGAGGGCAGAGTATATTTATTTTTTTCTGTCTTAGTGCATAGCATGATAAATTTATTAAATGACTGTGTTGGTATAGTTTTTTTTTTCTTTTTTATAAAAGTATCTTGAAAATTGACAAACTGTTCTATTATTACATCCTTAGGTTGTTGGATCAGTCTGTTATAAAAAGTTATGAGTGTGAGAGAATGATTGGTAGCTGATAATTCTTACCAATTTTATTGGCACCAGATAAAAAAGGAGCAGTAGTATTGTGTCCTGAGGTCTGGAACCATGTCCAAAAGGCCTGCCACCTGGTTCCCAGAAGTGTCTGAGCTTTGTGATGTTGTCTTTTTTCTTACTTGGAAGCCGTGTGAGTGAAAGACTATTTATAAAGATACTTATAAATGCCTTTTCTTTTTCTCTTCTCTAATGTGCTTCCTCCTTTGCTTATGGGTGTTTGTCAGGGATAATAATCTCTAAAGGCTTGTTGTTTTCTTATGTTTTATACTGACACTGTATGTTTTAAATTTTGATATGCCTTACTGCCAGATGAAAGTATGAAAGATTGATAAAAATGCTTTGTGTATAAAATAATGCAAATACACATTAAAATATTGGAGGGGAAGGATTGTGTTTTGATTTTTGCTGTTTCATATTAACATGAATAATTAGGCAGTTTGCAGTTTTTTTTTTTAAAGCTTTGATGTCTCTGAAGGACTGCCAGGGTTTGAGTTCTTCAGTCAGTTCAGTCGCTCGGTCGTGTCTGACTCTTTGGGACCCCGTGGACTGCAGCACACCCAGCTTCCCTGTCCATCACCAACTCCTGGAGCTTGCTCAAACTCATGTCCATCAAGTCAGTGATGCCGTCCAACCACCTCACCCTCTTTTGTCCCCTTCTCCTCCTGCCTTCAGTCTTTCCCAGCATCAGAGTCTTTTCCAGTGAGTCAGTTCTTTGCAACAGGTGGCCAAAGTATTGAGTTCTTGTTCCACTATTTCCTAGCTGTGTGAGCTTAACTAAGTGACTTAACTGCTTTGTGCTTCCATTTCCTAATCATTAAAACATATTAATAGTATCTGGCAGCCTTGTCATGGGAATCATAAATGGTGATATGAATAGTGACTGATACTTAATAAATGTTATATAATTATTACGTTTTGAGTTCTGGGGAACTTAGTAAAACCTTTTCCTTTTGTTTTTCATTGTGGTAAAATATACATGAAATAGAAATTTACCACTTTCCCCATTTTTAAGTATGCAATTCAGTGGCATTGAGTAAATTCAGTGTTATGTAGCTGTCACCGCTGGTCATTCCTAGAACTTTTTCATTGTCCCAAACACAAACCGCTAAAAGCTCTCTACACACTAAAGTTCCATCTTCCCCTTTGCATAGTCCCTGATACCCACTATTCTACTCTGTCTGTATGAATTTGACTTTTCATGATGACCACATATACAAGGAACCATGTGTTGATCCTTTTGTGACTGACCTATTTCATTTGGCATAACAGTTTCAAGGCTCATCCATATTGTAGCCATTTTTTTTCATTCTCTTTTGATTGGAGAAGATGCTTTATGTGATTTCATTCTCTTTGAAATTTTTGAGACCTGTTTCTCAGCTTAACGTCAGTAGAATTCTTGAGAAGACTGTGTACTCTACTGTGGTTGGGTGAGGTTTTCTATGGATATCTGTTCAGTCATTTCAGGTTGACTTAGTAACTTGAATTCACATGAAGAGAACCTTTGCTTTTCATTTCAACCTGAAAGATTTCTTTTAATACTTCTTGCAGGGCAGGTTTGCTAGCAATGAATTCACTGTTTTTGTTTATCTAGGAATTCCTTAATCTCTTTAATTTTTGAAAGGTAACTTTGCTGGATATTCCCTGGTGGCTCAGATGGTAAAGCATCTGCCTACAGTGCAGGAGACCCTGGTTCAGTCCCTGGGTCGGGAAGATCTCCTGGAGAAGGAAATGACAACCCACTCCAGTATTCTTGTCTGGAAAATCTCATGGAGGGAGGGGCCTGGTAGGTTACAGTCCATGGGGTCACAAAGAGTCGGACATGACTGAGTGACTTTACTTTCTTTCCTTTCTTCTTTGTTTGATAGTTTTTCTTTTGGCACTCTGACCTCCTTGGCTTCTGATGATACATATGTTGTTCAGGATCTCTTATACACGATGAGTCACTTCAAGATTCTCTCTGGTTTTTTGACAGTTTGATAATAGTGTAGCTAAGTGTGGTTCTCTTGAGTTTATTCTAGTTGGAACCCATTGAGCTTCTGTTTAGATTACTTTTTTAAATAAAATTTTGGAAGTTTTTGGCTGTCATTTCTTGTAATACTCTTTCTGCTTCTTTTTATACTTCCTTCTGGAATTATGTATGTCAGTAAACTGGATAGTGTCCTGAGGTTCTCTGAGATGGCTGCTCATGTTTCTTTTCTTTTTGTTACTCAGGTAGCTTAATCTCAATTGAAATATCTTCAGATTTCCTGATTTTTTTTTTCTTCTACATGCTGAATTCTGCTGTTGAACCTCTCTAGTGAGTTTTTCATTTCAGCTGTTGTACTTTTTAATATTCAGAATTTTTATTTGGTTGCTTTAAAAATGTCTTTCCTTATTGATATTCTTTATCTTTGAGATACTGTTATCTCACTTTTAGTTCTTTTGGCATGCTTTCCTTTAGTTCTTTGAATATGTTGGAAATCGCTGATTGAAGGCTTCCCCTATGGCTCAGGTGTAAAGAATCTGCCTGCAGTACAGGAGCTGCAGGAAACGCGGGTTCAATCCTTGAGTCAGGAAGATCCCCTGGAGGAGAAAATGGTGACCCACTCTAGTATTTTTGCCTGGAGAATCCCATGGACAGAGGAGCCTGGTGGGCTACAGTCGACAGGGTCGCAGAGAGTCAGACACGAGTGAGGCGACTGAGCACGAGCATGAGCTGATTAAGTCTTTGTCCAGTAAGTCCAGTGTAGGGGCTTCCGTGGGGCTAGTTTCTGTTGACTGCTTTTTACTCTGTGCATGAGCCATATGTTCAAGTTTCATTACATGTTTTGTAATTTTTGTTGGAAATTGGATGCTTTAAATTACATAATATGGCAACTCTGGAAATCAGTTTCTTCTCCCCCTCAAGATTTGCTTTTGTTACTGTTCTCTTAAAATGATCTTTCTCAACTAATTTTGTAAACTCTGAATTCTTTGTTGTGAAGCCATTGAAGTCTCTCCTCAGTTAGCTGAGTAGTCAGTTAAGAATTGAAGAGAGATTTTCTTGAATTCATGGAAGAAGTAAGTCTACTGGAGAGCTTGTTATAAAGTGTTCATAAGTCACAGTTATGGTAAAAGCTGTGAAGGCACGTAACGGGGACACTTAGCCTAGTGAGTGCTTTAAGTTGGGAGAGACCTTCCCCCAGGGACGTGACTTTAGACTGATGTTTGGAGAATGTTTAAGAGACAGGGCTTCAGGATAATGGTGGTGGGTGGGGGGAGTGGAATCAGGGTGTGGTTCACAGGGAAGAGAATTACATTGGTAAAATTTTAACTATTAAGCTGATGGTGAAAACATAGGTACTGTTTATGTGTCTTCATAACTTTCAGGGAAAAAAAAACTTTTTTATGTGGAAAACTTCAGACAGACACAATATAAACAATTGTATAATAAACTTTTTCCTTCATGTTTTTCGATACAGACTGGTTTTTCTGAGTGTTGGGAAACCTGTAGAAAGAGCCAGTCTGAATTTTTTACCTTACTGAATCTTTCTCTAGAGAGGTTCTGATTACTTTTTGAGCCTCAGGTTAAAGCTTTAATAGACTTTCTGGCATGGCTTGGTCAGGTTGAACTGATTCACTGTATTCCAGGGTCATGTAAGAACACTGAGTTCTCAACGTGGCTGTTGGGATGTGTGTGAAATGAGGGGAGTAGGGATAAGAGAGTGCTTGGAAGAAGGCAGGGGTGCTAGGCAGACAGTACCATGGGTGTTTGCACTAAGGATTACAGTGGGCCAAATTTTATTACTTTATACATTCTAAATGCAATCTGTTGACTTCAACTGAAACTTATAATATTGACCAGCAACATTGCTTCACAGTATGTGAAAACTAATATTTTTTTAATACTTTGAAGGGGTTTTAAATGCCGGTTATTAGAATATAAATAAATATTAACTTAATCCATCAGTAGTTCTCTTTGATTAGTAATTAGTTTAGAAAATGCTAAAGTTAAATTAACAGTACATAATAGAGCATTATGGGCTTCCCTAGTGACTCGGCGGTAAAGAATCTGACTGCGATGCAGGAGACATGGGTTCTATCCCCATGTCAGGAGGATCCCCTGGAGAAAGAAATGGCAGCTCACTCCAGTATTCTTGCCTGGAGAATTCTGTGGACAGAGAAGCCTGGCGGGCCACAACCCATGGGGTGACGAGGAGTCGGATATGACTCAGGGGCCAGACAGCAGCAGCAGCAGTAGAGCATTATGCTGAGCATGAATTGCATGGGAAAATTGCATTCCTGTATTCCTGGGATGCCCTGCATGCCCCAAAGCATTATGTATTCTGAAGGTGTTGAAAATAGGAGCTTTTGGTCATTCATGTGTCTTAGGAGTAAACTTTCTAAAAAAGTCCTGAACACCATATGCCTTACAATTTTATATTTCTTAAAATCTTTTAATGTCTACCCATTGCATAGAATAAAGTTTAAATTCTAGAGAATAGAAACATGACCTTTCAAGAGCAGACACGCATTTCCCTACATGCATGTTACATTCTAGCCTTACTTAATTAAAAATTTCTGCTATTTCATGTATCTTTTTAAATATAAGTTTTTCACTAAGCCTAAGGTATACTTTCCTTTATTTAGCTTTAAGAGTCCCCACACTGGTAGGCTTTTCATTTCATTTAAACTCAATGAATTATATCCCTCATGCTATTTTATTTAGTAGTTAATACTGTTATAAGGTACCTTACAGCAATTTTTTGAAGATGCCTGTCTTATTCCTTTAAGTGCTCGAGGGCAAGGATTATATATTAATCTTAGTATCATCTGTGCCTTGCTTACTGTAGTTGATTGATTAATGCTGATTGGGTAAATGACCATTTTTTTCTTCACTTGGAGAATATTTATAGGCGTTGTTGCTTAGTTGCTTATGAGAAGATGACACACACAACTTGGCTCTATGGGAAAACAGAGTAATTAAATAAAAGAAAAGTAGTTTCATCTAGGAACAGCTTTCTGAAGTTGGAACTAATATGTTATTAAATTATCTTGAGTGGAAGGTCAAATTTCTCAAATGATTAAGTTTTAGTTGTTAAATGGCATATAAGGGAATTTTCAAGTTCATACAGCAAAAACAGGGAAAAATTGCAAAGTTAGAGTCTCCGAGGTTTCTGATGTTTCATAGACTAACAAAAGGTTGCTTTATTAGCTGCATTAATGAACGAATTGCTTTATTGGCTTAGGCATACTGGTAGCTTTGTCGATCCAGAGTGCTTAGAGTTCTTATTTCAATACATGATTATGTTGGAGTAGTGAAGTGAAAGCCGTTGACCTTCTCTTAAGCAAAAAATAGAAAGTTTTTACAAATAGATGAAAGCATTATAAGGAATGTGATGAAGAACTAACTTATTATCAAATCACTTAAGATTTGAATTTTCAAAATCTTTGAGCACCAGTTTACAACAGTAGATTTTTTTGGACTTATTAATTGGTTTTTAAAATAATAACTTTAATAGGATGGGTAGGTAGATTTAGGTCAAAATGATTTTAAAAATTGAATTATTAGAATGCATAAACTTTCAGTTCTCAAAATGGTGATATATATTGAGAACAATATGAGCTACAGGAATTATTTAGCTTTAGAGATGGTGTAATGCCATTTAGCTGTCATATCTTCCAAGTTATTTTTTATTCAGGTAAATGAAATGCATTTTGCTTTAAGAATCATTTTGAAAGGGCTGGTTTGCTTCTGTTAATTTACATCAGATAGTAAAGTAGAAGGAGACACTGGAGGCCTGCTTCTAAATTAAAAGTCTTCAGAACAGTAGTTTTAAACAACAAGAATTACAGAGCTAAGTATTGTATAGGTGTGTGACAGAATTCAGAGTTTTGTATAGTAAAAATTCATCTAAAATTTTACATTTCTAAATGATGGAATACTTTAAAAGTGTAAAAATTACAAAAATGAATGTAAAATACTCATGGATCCATACTGACCAAATTAACAGATATTTATATTTCGCTGTAATTGTTTCAGGAGGCTCCTCAGGTGGGCTAGTGGTAAAGAACCTGCCTAGCAAAACAGGAAATGTAAGAGACCCTGGTTTGATCCCTGGGTAGGGATGATCGCCTGGAGGAGGACGTGGCAACCTACTCCAGTATTCTTGCCTGAAGATTCCCATGGGCAGAGGAGCCTGAAGGGCTACAGTCCATGGAGTCACATAGAGTTGGACACAACTGAAGCACACACACATAATTGTTTCAGAACTTTTAAAATAAAGATATACCCCAAATTTTCCAAGCCAGGCTTCAGCAATACTTGAACCGTGAACTTCCAGATGTTGAAGCTGGTTTTAGAAAAGGCAGAAGAACCAGAGATCAAACTGCCAACATCCGGTGGATCATAGAAAAGCAAGAGAGTTCCAGAAAAATATCGATTTCTGCTTTATTGACTATGCCAAAGCCTTTGATTGTGTGGATCACAATAAACTGTGGAAAATTCTGAAAGAGATGGGAATACCAGACCACCTGACCTGCTCCTTGAGAAATCTGTATGCAGGTCAGGGAGCAACAGTTAGAAATGGACATGGAACAACAGATGGTTCCAGATAGGAAAGGGAGTACTTCAAGGCTGTATATTGTCACCCTGCTTAGTTAACTTATATGCAGAGTACATCATGAGAAAAGCTGGGTTGGATGAAGCACAAGCTGAAATCAAGATTGGCGGGAAAAATATCAGTAACCTCAGATATGCAGACGACACCACCCTTATGGCAGAAAGTGAAGAAGAACTAAAGAGCCTCTTGATGAAAGTGAAAGAGGAGAGTGAAAAAGTTGGCTTAAAGCTCAATATTCAGAAAACTAAGATCATGGCATCCAGTCCCATCACTTCATGACAAATAGATGGAGAAACAGTTGAAACATTGGCTGACTATTTTTCTGGACTCCAAAATCACTGCAGATGGTGATTGCAGCCATGAAATTAAGACACTTACTCCTTGGAAGGAAAGTTAATGACCAACCTAGACAGCATATTAAAAAGCAGAGACATTACTTTGCCAACAAAGATCTGTCTAGTTGAGGCTATGGTTTTTCCAGTGGTCATGTATGGATGTGCTGCTGCTGCTGCTGCTTCTAAGTTGCTTCAGTCGTGTCCGACTCTGTGTGATCCCATTGACGGCAGGCCACCAGGCTCCCCCGTCCCTGGGATTCTCCAGGCAATAACACTGGACTGGGTTGCCATTTCCTTCTTCAATGTATGATAGTGAAAAGTGAAAGTGAAGTCGCTCAATCGTGTCTGACTCTTAGTGACCCCATGGACTGCAGCCTACCAGGTCCTCTATGGGATTTTCCAGGCAAGAGTACTGGAGTGGGGTGCCATTTCCTTCTCCAGTATGGATGTGAGAGTTGGACTATAAAGAAAGCTGAGCACCATAGAACTGATGCTTTTAAACTGTGGTGTTGGAGAAGACTCTTGAGAGTCCCTTGGACTCCAAGGAGATCCAACCAGTCCATCCTAAAGGAGATCAGTCCTGGGTGTTCATTGGAAGGACTGATGTTGAAGCTGCAACTCCAATACTTTGGGTACCTCATGTGAAGAGCTGACTCATTGGAAAAGACCCTAATGCTGGGAAAGATTGAAGGCGGGAGGAGAAAGGGACAACAGAGGATGAGATAGTTGGATGGCATTACTGACTCGATGGAGATGAATTTGAGTCAACTCTGGGAGTGGGTGATGGACAGGGAGGCCTGACGTGCTGTGGTCCGTGGGGTCACGAAGAGTCAGACACGACTGAGCGACTGTCCTGAACTGATGGCTGAAAATCACCGCTCTCACTCTTCTGCTTGCAATTGCTAGTCTGAAGATACAAGTTTATTATACTTTGATGCACCCATTTGTATAAAGTAGTATTGATTTGGTTTTAAAATGTAAATAAGTAGTATCATGTTTTTACATACATTTGTGCTTTTTTCACTCAGTGTTCACTGCAAGATTTAGCCCTGTTGATACATGTGTGTGCCTATTGCATACTCAGTCAGTTAGTCGTGTCTAACTCTTTCCGACTCCATGGACTATAGCCCTCCCTCTTGGCTCTTCTGTCCATGGGATTTCCTAGGCAAGAATACTGGAGTGTGTTGCCATATCCTCCTCCAGGGGATCTTCCCAACCCAGTGACTGAACCCATGTCTCTGGGGTCTTCTGCACTGGCAGGTGGATTCTTTACCTCTAGCACCACCTGGGAAGCCTGTTGATATATGTATGCATTAAAAGTTTGCTTATTTTAACCTTTGTATTATTAGTTTGTTCCATTATTTGTGGTTAAAGTAGATTATTTGGTTTATCTGGTGCTGCCAAATTTCTCTACTGTAAATGTATTACAGAGGTATTTTTCCCTTTGGTAATCCATACCTTCAGGCTGAATTAATATTGTTTCTAAATAACCTTTTAGCCAGTGATTTTAATATCCTGTGTTAATTTTTACCTGAACCATTGTTTATATTGATGCTTAAAAAATGATGGTTTTCTAGTATATTATTCTTCCCACTTTTATTAGCAGGCAGAGTTTGTGCTCTCCTTTTTTTTCACTGTCATTTCTGGGTTCATGGATTCTTCTTTTATTCAGTGGGTTTGAGGTCTATTACTGTTATATTTCTTTTCAAGTCTCAGAATGTTAAAATTTAGTTGTAGGAACTCATTCAGATTTTTATGTTTCTTTGATACGTCCCATCATTTTAGAGCACTATTTACTTTCTGGCACAACAGAGTATTCCATTCTTATTACCTTTTGCTTTCACTACCCCTAGATCTGGAAACAGCTGTTTGTCCAGTAATCCCCATTCCTATTCTTGAATAGTTACAAACTGCCCTGTGAGATCAGGAGGTGTTATATATTTATTACTGGTCAGGCTTCTGGGTAGTCTGTTCATGTGACAGGGAGCCAGGAATTATATCTTCTCTTCTCCTGTTTAGTGTTTGGATCTCTCCTCTCCCAAGCTGAGGATCTTTGTCAACAGTAACATCAATATATATGTATTCATTTTCTTTGTCCTGTAATGTACATGGTATAATAACATTGAAATTGGCAGACTAAACCACTGCCAACAGTAAACCTAGTAATGAGGAAAGTTTAAGATTTCTGTGTAGTGTTGTTCATATCATACCCCAGTGAAGGTATATATCAGAGTACTGTGCTCATAAATTATTTTAACTAAATATTTTAATTAAATATTTTTATATCACTACTTTGTTAAACCCTAAGGTTCATTTGTTTTTGCTTGTATTGGTTTTAGCCCTCCCTCCATCACTGAGTCATTTAAAAAAATTTTTGAGACTTGTAAAATAGTAAAATGGCTAAGAGTCAAAACGATATAAAAAGGCACTCTCAAAAGTCTTACTTCCTTCTCCTTCCCTGTTTTCTATTTTCAGTCTCTGTAGGTTACCACATGTTTCCTTTTATTAAAAATAAGCATTATATGTTTATATTGTAAACAAAATATTATATGTTCATGCATTGTTGTTTGTGTTTTTATTCATATTATTATTTTATACAAGCAGAATACTATGTGTACATATTCTCTATGAGTGAAGTTGAACATCAGCTTGTTGAGCTCTAGGAAAACATTTGTTGGTATTTTTATTTAAATAATGTTCACTAACTTAGGAATGTGAAAGTTGCTCAGTCATGTCCAACTCTTTATGACCGCATGGACTGTACAGGACTTCTCCAGGCCAGAGTACTGGAGTGGGTAGCCTTTCCCTTCTGCAGGGGATCTTCCCAACCCAGGGATTGAACCCAGGTCTCCCACATTGCAGGTGGATTCTTTACTAGCTGAGCCACAAGGGAAGCCCAAGAATACTGGAGTGGGTAGCCCATCCCTTCTCCAGGGATCTTCCCAACCTAGGAATCGAATGGGGTCTCCTGCATTGCAGGTGGATTCTTTACCAACTGAGCTACCAGGGAAGCCCAACTTAGGGAAATCAGAATCTTTATGAAGCTTAGTCATCCTTTCCAAAAGAATAGGGGATATCTTTTCATTTGTATCTTGCAGAAGTGTTTTATAGCTTTTCTTATAGAAATTTTACACATTTCTATTTAATCCTAAATATATATATATATATTTATTCTTTTTGTAAATACTGTTTTCAAATAAGTAGTCAGAAGCTTTTCCCTTTTAATAGAAGAGCTGTTGTTGTTTAGTTGCTTGACTCTCTGCTACCCCATGGACTGTAGCCTTCCAGGCAAGAACACTTGACCCAGGGATCTAACCCATGTCTCCTGCATTGCAGGCAGACTGTTTACCTCTGAGCCAACTGGGAAATAGAGTTAACCCTATTTTTATATCTTGACGTGACAGTGTTTCTTCTAATTTATACATTGCATTTACTGTTTTATGCTGTATATACTTTTCTTCTTCTTTTCCTATGGGCTGTTTCTTTACTCTTTTTGAAGATTTTTTTCTTAGTTGATATTTTTGTTTTAATGGCTAACTTGATAATAATATTTTCTTATGATAGCCTTAGGGTCCCTTTAGGCAAAGAACTTGAACTTTTTTCCATTTTTTTTAGGCAAAGAACTTAGACTGCCGACAATTGCTTTGTCTGCATTAAATAAATATCCTTTGACATTCAGTTATTACCTGTTCAATGCCAATGAGCAGATTCTTTAGATTTTTACTTCTGTTTTCTTCATATTAAAAAAAAATTTCATTAACATTTGTCAGAGAACATAATATCTAAATACCCATCTTCATTCTTTGTCCATATCTTTGTTTTAGTAATATGTCTAAAATTAAATATATTCAGTGTTTATCCCATTGTTTAGTAAAGTTTTTGCCAAAGTTTTCACTATTTTTAAAGAGATAAATATTCTTTTGTAGATTGCTCTGAGTATGCTCTGAATAATACATTCCCAGAGTTCTTGCATGTTTAAATCTCTAGTTCTGTAATAGCCTTCGTAGTTATAAAGAGACCTGACTGGATATAAAACCCTTGATTTATACTTTAATTGCTTGGGTTTTTTGAAAAATATGCTACACTTTTACTTTACTTTGAATGTTGCTATTTAGAAACCTGATGCCAACCTTTTCTGTCCTGTTTGAGAGGCTTGGTGTTTTTGTCTGGAGGATCCAGAGTTTTTTCCTTACTTGCTTTTGAAGTTTTACTAGGCTATGTTTCGTAGTTTGTAATTCTGCATTTTTCCAAGTATGCAGTATGTTTGTTGCCAAAATTCACATATCTTGTTGTTCCTCCTGCCCACCACAGCATACAAATAAATACACATTTGCTTTTGTTTTGGAGATACTTTGTAAGTTAAAGTTTTAAATATTAGTTCCTTTATTTTACTTCTGTTGTTCAGAGTTTTCTGTTATTCATATATTATAGCTTCTTTACAGATTTATGTTAATTTTTTTCTCCAGTCATTTTTTCTTCAATATTTTTATTCTCTTGGCTGATCCTTTCTTGTTCCTTATTTTCCTTTGTATTTTTACTTGAATCCAACCTTCCTTTTTATTTCTTATTTTTTGGCTATACCATCATGTGGATGAGGTCTTAGTTCCCCAACCAAGGATTTAACCTGTGCCCCCTGTGATGAAAGCTTTGAGTCTTAACCACTGGACTGCCAGGGAGATCCTTTTGTTACTTATTTTAAAGGTGATTTGTGTTTTTCTCCATCCCCTCTGCCTGAGTACAGTCAATTCTTATTTCATATCTTGTTGTGTTTTGTCCATTTATAGTTTGATTTTTGGTTCAAGATGTTAAAAAATATGTATAAAGGTTGTTACAGATTTATTTTGGAATATTACTTTACAGTTTTATGTTTTGTAGATTTTTTTCCCTTTTGGTGAGAGTTTTCATTAGCGGGAGTATTTGGACTTGGAATGTCTGTGTTCTTACAGTAGCTTTTAAAATTAGTGTTGTCTGCTATACAGACATACTATACATTTCTTGGCTCAGTGTAACACATATAACTTTTATGTGTCAGGTTGGTGCAAATGTAACTGCGCTTTTTGTGTAGTTGAAATTTGCTATTTGATGTTGGAATACGTTACATAAATGTGGTTATGTTAACACATCATTTTAAAATGCATTTCTTGTTGTTGTTGTTATTTTCGCTAATGGCATTGCTTGCTGTGTATTTTATATTTATTTGAGACTATGGAAATGATGCTATACAAAAAGCAGGTCCACGCAGCTCTCTTACTGGAGCTCAAAACGAGCCGTAAGGCAGTAGAGCCAACTCACAGCGTCGACTCTGCGTTTGGCCCAGGCATCGCCGACGATGCTCACAGACCTGGCGGCTCAAGAAGGTTTGCAAAGGGGACGAGGGCCTTGAAGACAGGAGTGCAGGGGCCGGCCATGGGGAGGTGACGACGGCCTACTGAGAGAGTCGTTGAAACCGATCCTCTTACAACTACAGGAGAATTGCGGAGGAGCTCTGTGGCAGCCTTTCTATGGTCATTATGCACTTGAAGCAAATTGGAAAGGTGAAAAATCTTGGTAAGTGGGTGCCTCCTGAGCTGACGGAAAAAGAAATTGTTATCTTCGTGTGTTGTCTTCTCTTACTTTGCAACAGCAGTGAACCATTTCTCGACTGGATTGCAATGTGAGACGAAAAGTGGGTTTTATCCAGTGACCAGCAACCGCCAGCTCAGTGGTTGAACCAAGAAGAAGCTCCAGAGTACTTCCCAAAGCCAAACTTGCACCAGAAAACGGTCACTGTCACTGTTTGGTGACCTGCTGATGTTCTGAGCCACTGCAGCTTTCTGAATCCTGGTGAAACCATTACATCTGAGAAGTATGCTCAGCAAATTGATGACATGCTCCAAATGCCTGCAGCCGGTCTTGGTCAATAGAAAGGGTCCAGTTCTCCCTGACAGGGACCCACTGCATGTTGCACAGCCGGTGCTTCAGAAGTTGAATGACTTGGGTTATGAAGCTTTGCCTCATACACCATATTCACCTGACCTCTTGCCAACTGACCACCACTTCCTCAAGCATCTTGACAACGTTTTTTTTTTTTGCAGGGAAAACGCTTCCACAACTACCAGGAGGCAGAAAATGCTTTCCAAGAGTTCGCTGTATCCAGAAGCCTGGGTTTTTAAGCTACAGGAATAAACCAACTGTGTTCTTGTTGGCAAAAATATGTTGATTGTAATAATTTCTCCTTTGTGATCAAAATTAATATAAAGATGTGTTTGAGCCTAGTTGTTGTTGTTGTTCAGTCGTTTAGTCATGTCTGTCTCTTTGTAACCTAGTTATGATGATTTAAAATTTGCAGTCTTAAACCACAGTTACTTTTGTACCAACTGGTTGCTCAGTGATAAAGAATCTACCTGATGGTGCGAGAGATGCTGGAGATGTGGGTTTGATCCCTGGGTCTAGAAGATCCCCTGGAGAAACAGATGGCAACCCACTCCAGTAGTCTTGCCTGGGAAATCTCATAGACAGAGGAGCCTGGCAGGCTGTAGTCCATGGGGTCTCAAAAGAGTCAGACACAGCTTAGTGACTAAACACAGTATAATGGTCATCTGAATTAAACTCTCTCATTCCCATCCATTTTCACTCACTGATTGCCAAGATGTCAATGTTCAATCTTCCCATCTCCTGTTTGATGACATCTAATTTACCTTGATTGACAGACCTAACATTCCAGGTTCCTATGCAATATTATTCTTTACAGCATTGGACTTTACTTTCACCACCAGACACATCCACAGCTGAGCATCATTTCCACTTTGGCCCTGCTGCTTCATGGTTATTGGAGCTACTAATAATTGCCCTCTGCTCTTGCCCAGTGGCATACTGGACACCTTCTGACCTGGAGGCTCATCTTCTGACGTCATGTCTTTTTACCTTTTCATGTTGTCCATGGGGTTCTCCAGGCAAGAATACTGGAGTGGGCTGACATTTCCTTTTCTGGTGAACCATGTTTTGTTAGAACTATTCACTCTGACCTGTCTTGTCTTGGGTGGCCCTGCACAGCATGATTCATAGCTTCATTGAGTTACTCGAGCCCTTTTGCCACAACAAGACTGTGATCCATAACAGGGATGAAGGAAAGAAGGTGTAAAGTGAAGTTTCTCAGTTGTGTTCATCTCTTTGTGACCCTGTGGACTATAGCCTACCAGGCTCCTCCGTCCATGGGATTTTCCAGGCAAGAATACTGGAGGGGATTGCCATTTCCTTCTCCAGGGGATCTTCCCGACCCAGGGATCGATCCCCGGTCTCCTGCATTGTAGGCAGATGCTTTACCGTCTGAACTACCAGGGACGTCCAAAAGGGATGGATAGTGTACGAAAACTAAGTTGTACTACAATTAACTTTTCCTTTTTGTGGAGCTTTTGCAGTGTTGGTAGTATTTTTATTTGTTTCCTCTCTTCTATGTATAGCTAGGTAATTATCAAAAAAGGTGTTTTTTGCCATATTTATTTTATAGTTGCTACTTTGTGTGGATCACAACAAACTGGAAAATTCTTAAAGAGATGGAAATACCATCTCTGTCTCCTGAGAAACCTGTGTGCAGATCAAGAAGCAACAGTTAGAACTGGATGTGGAACAATGGACTGATTCAAAATGGGGAAAGGAGTGCATCAAGGCTGTACATTGTTAACTTGTTTACTTAACTTATATGCCGAGGACATCATGCAAAATGCGGGGCTGGGTGAGTCACATGCTGGGAGAAATATCAGTAACCTCAGATATGCACACGATACCACCCTCGTGGCAGGAAGCTAAGAGAAACTGAAGAGATGATGAAGGTGAAAGAGGAGAGTGAAAAAGTTGGCTTAAAACTCAACATTCAAAAAACGAAGATCATGACATCTGGTCCCATCACTTCATGGCAAATAGATGGGGGAAAATGGAAACAGTGGCAGAATCTATTTTCTTGGGCTCCAAAATCACTGAGGACAGTGACTGCAGCCATGAAATTAAAAGACGCTGCTCCTTGGAAGGAAAGCCAAGACAAACCTAGTCAGTGTGTTAAAAAGCAGACATCACTTTGCTGACAAAGGGGTGCAGAGTCAAAGCTATGATTTTTCCAGTATTCGTGTACAGATATGAGAGTTGTACCATAAAGAAGGCTGAGTGCTGAAGAATTGATGCTTTTGAACTGTGGTGCTGGAGAAGACTCTTGAGAGTCCCTTGGACTCCAAGGAGATCCAACCAGTCCATCCTAAAGGAAATCGGTCCTGAATATTCATTGGAAGGACTGATGCTGAAGCCGAAACTCCAATACTTTGGTCACCTGATGCAAAGAGCCAGCTCATTGAAAAAGAGCCTGATGCTGGGAAAGATTGAGGGCAGGAGGAGAAGGTAACAGAAGATGAGATGGTTGGATGGCATCACTGACTGAATGGACATGAATTTGAGCAAACTCCGCGAAATAGTGGAGGACAGGAAAGCCAGGCTTGCTGCAGTCCATGGAGTCACAGAGAGCTGGATACGACTTAGCAACTAAATAATAGCTGTGCAATTGAACTGCAAAAGGAGGACGTTCTCTGCAGTGGTTGTATGTTACACCTGTAGATATAATATTGCATAGGAACCTGGAATGTTAGGTCTGTTGATCGTAAAATGATCAACTGGGATTTGTGGTTATTTAAGGGGTATGAAAGATATAAGACCCAGGCTTAATAAGAAGTATGTTGTAAAAATTGGCAGTTGACTAGAACTGTGAGGAATTTAGAAATACTTTTAAAAATTATGGAAAT
This sequence comes from Antilocapra americana, assembly GCA_007570785.1. NCBI lineage: Eukaryota > Metazoa > Chordata > Mammalia > Artiodactyla > Antilocapridae > Antilocapra > Antilocapra americana. Next base: position 27,462,593 of record ML663008.1, on the reverse strand, counting down.
GTTGAAGAAAAATGATCAGATTGTAACTTTATGAGGGTATGATTGTGTAGTGAATATGGCTATAAAAATGCAGGTGAGTTGTACTGAAACTTATGTCACATAAGGTTTTAATAACTGGGAAAAGGAAGATATTTTGTTTCTCTTTATATTTGTTGGTAGTATCTATGAGACTGTCATCAGAACATTGAGAGATTCTTTTGAAGCTTCTTGAGGTATTGTGTAAGCAATCCTTGGCAGTTTTGCGGCCATCAGGCTAGAAGCTTGAGAGGATTAGTACTGAGTGCTGTGTCTTTATTCTGGAAAAAGAAGTGCAGCATGAGGTTTTTAAAGTAAAAATTTACATCTTTTACAAAAAGTTATGATAGTTGAAGCTTTTTGAATATGTGGAAGATAAAATAACATTTAATTCTCTATAAGGTAGGGGTAAGCTATTAATTTGGACTGAGTTGGTTTGTGAAATATTTTAATTTAGCTAATTGAATGTGTGGTGGGCAGTTTGAAAAGTGATTTGAAATGCTTTGTTTCACATAATTTAAAATCTGATACCTGTGTAACAGCTTACAACCGTTGACTAGCTGAAACCTTGCTTTTTAAATATTTTTCACCAATCTGGCTCTAACTTTTCCACCTTTAAAGTAGAAAACAACGAAAAATAACAGAATCCTAAGAAGACATATCATTAGCACTATTTCAAGATGCTAGTTTTTCAAAAGCAGTATTTATATAAATCTAATTACCATTCATGAGCAATTTTTCTTAGATTTATTGCTGATTGAACAGTGTGTAGTCACTGAACCCCCTATTGTTTAGGAGAAGACTGTTGTGCTTGCACCTTCACTGCACTCCCTGGGATCTTCAGTGTATTACCAGAAGCTGTCAAGTAAAGCGTTCTCCTCGCCAACCTGTGTCTGGTCCTGTAGGCTCTTTAGATTGTAGGATGAGATCTCTTGGCGCTCTGCTTCAAAATAGACGCTTGCGGATGATTCACGTCATTCCGTTGGTGCTTGTCTCTCTTGTTTGGGTGAGATGTGTGACCTCTGGTGCGCGGCGGCGGGGGCGGGGGTCTCCTTACATTCAGTAATTTGATTTTTGTCTCTTAGGTAGAAAAGACGAACTTCTTTTGAGGGAGATTTTTTTCCCTGTGAGTTTAAAGTGCCTCTCAAGTTAATTCTTTTGTTCATTTCAAGAGTTACCCAGGGTGGACACTGTGTGTCTTAACTTGTTCTTAGTGCAAACTTGCAGGTCAGAGAGGTGACTCTGACTGAGGAGGAGCAGGGCTCTGGCTTGAGAGTGGGCTGACTGACGGGGACGGTCCGTCTGGCGAAGGGGTTGCTCAGGTACCGAGTACCTCAGAACCACAGTTCAGAGCGGACTGGAGATTTGGAGAGCTCTCTGTCAGGCCCAAGACCGAGGAAGGTTACTCTAAGGTTTCCATAAGTCATCTTAAGTAAAGCTTGTCCAAAGCATGCTAGCCTCTGGGATTGTCCAGGGAACTGACCTGCTGGGGCCTGTGCCACTCTGTTCCTCGGAACTTTATCTTAGAGAAGTATATGACAACTCTACCCCACAGCTAAAGACAAATAGGTTGTTGTGAGTAATAAGACGGCTTTCCATCAATGATAGAAGCTCTCAGATCTGACCAAATAATGATATTTAGTTTAGAGAGAAGTTGGTAAGATTAAAAAGTTATTAGGTAAATATAATGGAAAGGTAGATAAAAGGACATACAGATAAAACTTGGTATTTTTATTAAAGAAGGTATCATTGTTAAGTATTAATGTAAAATTTTTTAGGTATGTAGGAATGATTACCCTGAAGACTTTCTTCAAATCATTATTGGTTTTTAAAAGTCTTAAAATTTTCTGAGAAACTGGGCCAAGTAGTGTGCCCTAAAGGTTTTATGAATTGTTATGGATTCCTGGCTTGGCCATCGGATTGCTTTTAGAATCAACTTCTGAGTTAGCTATTAACACTTTTAATGCGCGTGCAGTCATACATTTGTGAATGTAAGTTGAGCCTATGTAGAAATACTCAGTAGGACTTCATGCAAAACTTCATTTGCTATTAGTAGAAAATCATAAGGAATCATTTCTTGGTAAAGTTTATTTTCACATCGAAACTACTCTTAAAACTTATTAATGGAAAATAACTAGATGTATTTAATTTACTTTTATGCAGCCTATAGAAATAAATACATTGTTAGGAGATCCAGATTTTCAAATTATTGAGTTACAGACCATTAGTATGATGACCTGGAGTTACTTAACTGAGAAGTGATTTTTCATCTATTTTTTAAAAATAAGCTTAAAAAATAATAATTGAAGTATAACTTATATACAGAAAAGTACAGATGAGCTTTTGTGTATTGATGGACTTTTGCAAAGGGAACACACACACACACAAATTTGTAACCATACCTTAGTTCAAGATATCAATTAAAGCCCCCTTGTGGCCTGTCCCAGTCAGAGAACTCGTTCACCGCAAAGTTTACCATTGTGACTTTGCGATCAGAGATTAGTTTGGTCTGTTTTCTAATTTGATAGGCTAGAATTACATATGCGCTTCTTCTCCCCCGACCCAGCTTCTTTGGTACAGCATTGTGTTTGTGAGATGTATCCTGTTTGTGTATGTATCCTGTTTTGTGTATCACATTAGTTTTCTCATTTTCCCTGAGGTTTAGGATACCCTTGTATGAATATACTAAAGTTTATTTCTCCCTTCTACTGCCGATGGACGTTTGGGTCGTGTGTAGTTTTGGGCTGTTTAAATAATGCTGCTGTGATAAATCTTGTACATGTCTTTCTCTGCACAAATAGACACATTTCTATTGACTCTATAACCAGGAGTTGTATTGCTTGGTCGTTGGGTATATGTGTTTTCACCTTTAGTGAAGTTGCTTAGTTGTGTCTGACTCTGTGATCCCATGGACTGTAGCCTACCAGGCTTCTCGGTCAATGGAATTTTCCAGGCAAGAGTACTGGAGTGGGTTGCCATTGCCTTCTCCAGGAGATCTTCCTGACCCAGGGATTGAACTCGGGTCTCCTGCGTTGTAGGCAGACGCTTTACCGTCTGAGCCACCAGGGAAGCCCTTAAGGCCTTCACCTTTAATAGATATTTCCGAATAACTTTCTGTGCTGGTTATACCAATTTCCATTTCTCTGTGCAGTGCATGAGAATGCCATTTGCTGCACATGCTTGCTTACACTAGGTATCCCCTGATTTTTCTGTTAAAACCCAGTCATTTTGGTGGGTAGAAGTCTCTTGTGTTGTTTAACTGTGTTTTCTTGAGGACTAGTGATGTTGAGGACCGTTTCAATATGTTTTTTGGTTTTTGAAATTATTTTTTATAAAATTTTGTTTGGTTTTCATCTTAAAAATCATGTTGTCTTTTTCTTGGTGATTTAGAATGTTTTTTTTTTTCTCTTTTTAAAAAAAATATTTTGTACCTGAGTCCTTTGGACATGTGCACTGAGAATATCTTTCCTACTCTAGCTTGCATTTTCATTTTAAGAGCACAACTTTTTAAGGAAGTCCAGTTTGCTGTGTTTACCTTTGTCTTGTTTAAGAAATCTTCATCTGCCTCAAAGTCCTGATGATATTCTCCTGTCATCTCACAGCTTTATTGTTCTGAACTTCATTGTTTAGGTCTCTAACATACTTTTTTCTTCCTCTTTTTCCATGGCCTGTGGATGGATGTGATTGATTTGATTGATTTTGATTTTAACAGTAGGGGTGATAGAAAATGTTCTTATTCTGTTTGTATTTATGGTATTGTAATTTTTGAATGGTAACATTTTCTGCTACTTAAAGTAGATGATATTTTTATTCTGCTGGTTCTTTTAAAAGGAATTTAAAAACATCTTTTTAAGACTCTAACCCTAAAAGAGGCAGTCAGCCTTACTGTGCGCTGTGTCATCTTCTGCCTGGCCTGTCTTGTGTTTGAGGAGTCACAGTGATGCTCCAAAGACACTGGGCGCCGCGTCAGTGACAGCCGCTGTGCGTAAGCAGGTGGATGAGTCTCTGTGAGGCTTGGTTTTGCAGTCTGTGAAGTGGAGAGTGAATGAGGTGATTACAGAAGAGATACATAACCTTTTTCAAATCTTAAGCAGTGTGCCTGGCAAACAACAAGAGCACTGTAATATTTAGTGGTTAATCTTGAATTTTTGAACTTTGTTTTGAAAATTATTTTGACTTGAAAGTTGACAGAAAAGACACATACTATGTTTATTATAAAGTTATTTGCAAAACCAACTTTTGTAAGTTATAAAATTAATTCAGTTTATGCCTTTCTTTGAAATCTTTTAATCTTTTTTAGTATCAACATAGGGTAGATTTTAAAATACTTCTTATGCTAATTTTTTTAACAAAACTTAATGCTTTATGAAGTATCTTTCTATCTCGTTTAGTCACTAAGTCATGTCTGACTCTTTAGCAACCTCCGTGGATTGTAGCCCTCCAGGCTCCTCTGTCCATGGGTTTTCCCAGGCAAGAATACTGGAGTGGGTTGCCACTTCAGGGGGTCTTCCTGACCCAGGGATTGAATCTGCATCGCCTACATTTTCAGGTGGATTCTTAACCACTGAGCCACCAGGGAGGCCCCTTCTATTTTATTGTCCCCATTTCTGTAGGTGTTAGAGTTATATTTTCTAGCTGCTACTTAAAAGGTGTTGGTAACTAGATACTAGAATATAGAGCTGACATTATATGTGATAATTCGGGACAGTTTAACATATGAATGCTTTTCTAAGAAATTGTTAGCATGCTGTTGTCTTGGTCTATACTTTTTAAGATCTGATTCATTATAGAGCTGTCAATATCCTGATAATTCATTAGCTTTTCCATTTAAACCTTGAATTATTTATTAGTTTAGGAAAAATTTTGTTACTCATTTGGCAAAGTTCAGCAGGTGCTTTGGATTTTAAAGTAGTGTGAAGAAACAAATTGCTACTATGTAAATAGGATTCCCAGGTCGACTTTATAGATTAGGGGTAACTTATGAAGTTGAGAAATTACTCCTCATATATTTGTTTATTTTTTATTATTTTAGGGAGTCTCAACCATCAGTGAGATTTTTAAAAGGCTATCAAATATTTGGTAAGTCTGTATTCTCCATGTTAAATACTTTGCATGTTACTTAAGTTTACATGTATATTGCATTAGTGACACTTATAATAATAGCCTGTGTAAATTATAACTTACATTTCTTTTAATTTTTACCTGATATTTGAATTTCTTCTCTTTATACTTATTCTGATCTCTTCTGATTCTTTCTTTGTATCAAGAAAATTCTTCTAGCAGGCAGTCTGCATATTAAAAGAATTCAAAGAAATTATAGTCTTCATGTGAATGAAACAAGGTTTTCCTCTCATAAGATTTTTGTGATAGCTGTTACTAGCTGTTGATACTAGTACAAACACAAAGATTCTTTAGCTGTACCTTACTTTACTCCTTACCTTAGGTCCAGTTCATCACAATAAGCCAATGTGAAGACTCTGGTCAGACCTTACACTGTTTCTTAGTAATAACATTTTAGTATGAATATTTGATAGGTGCCTGTAAATCAAAATCATAAACTTGATTTCATGAGATGGTGCTTTACATTTTTTATTTTTGAGTGAAAGTAGAATTAATCTCAGAATGTGTTTTACTTCATTGTATAATATTTTAGAGTTTTGGGCTGTGGTGATTATATAGACATTTAACAATGCTTTGATTACTGATGATAGATTTAAAAGTTATTAGCTATTCGTCAACAATGAGAGGGAAGTACTGAGGCATTGGTTGCTAATCAAGTGGCATATATAGTTTTTGATAATTTTAGTATAGTCAGTAAAATATTTTTAAGAATGAATACTAAGAAAATTAGTATTGTGATTAACTAAGAAAATATCCTAGATACATGAAGAGATATTTAATAATAGGCTTTGATTTCTTTTATTATACTTTTTAATGTGTTTGAAAAATAAATTTTCAACCAAATGATATTTTAAGATTCAATAATAATCATAGTTGATATAAGTATTCAACAAATTATACTACTCTGTTGAATATTTTATAATAAATGTAACACTGTTAGGAGCAAATGATGCTACAAAAATCTCTTCTACAAAATTTTACTACTTAAAATGTGATAATTGATTTTTGGAGATGTGGTAATTGATTTCTGGAGATGTATTAAGTAGAAAAAAAGAATTCTTAGTGGCCCAGATGGTAAAGAATCTGCCTGCAATGTGGGAGGCCTGGGTTTGAGCCTTGGGTCAGAAAGATCCCCTGGAGAAGGGAAAAGAACCCACTCCATTATTCTCGCCTGAAGAATTCCACGGACAGAGGAGCCTGGTGAGCTACAGTCCATGGTGTCACAAAGAGTCGGACACCACTGAACAACTAACACTTTCCCATTAGGTAGAAAAAGTAATTTATGGCCATTTTTTCCCCCATTTGATGCAAATAATTTGAGTTAGTTTGAGTGAAGTGATCTTTGTATTGTATGTATTTTTGGCATATATTCTATTTCAGCAAACTTTTAGTATATTCAGAGTTCCAGAGTTGTGTAGTTATCACTGCTGTCTAGTTTTAGAAGCCTCTCCACTCCTCTAACACCTTAGGCAGCAGGTAATATCCTTTTTCTCTGAATTGCCTATTTTGGACTTTTCTTTTTTTCTTTGTCTCTCTCTCTCTCCCCCTGCTTCTCCCGCCCACCAAGTCTTAATTGTGGTGTGCAGGATCTTTAGTTGCTGAACGAGAACTCTTTTTTTCCTTTGTGGCATGTGGGATCTCGTTCCCTGACCAGGGATTGAACCTGACCCCCAGCATTGGGAGCATTGGGCCTTTACCGCTGGACTGCCAGGGAAGTCCCTGGACATTTCTTGTAAATGGAATCATACAGTGTCTGTCTTTGTGTCTGGCTTCTTTCATTTAATATTTTCAGAGTTGACCCGTGTGGTAGTGTGTATCATTTATTTTTATGGCCAAAAAATACTCCATTATATACCTCATTTTGTTTATCCATTTATTAGTTGATGAATTGTATCTATGCTTAAGCTATTAGGAATGCTTCTGCAGTGAACATTCTTAAGTAAGTTTTTATGTGCACTATAGTTTCATTTCCTTTGGGTGTATGCTTATTTAGTATAGTAACTGTGTATACTGAAGAACTACTGAAATGGATGTGAGTCTCACCACAGTGTATGAGAGTTCCAATTTCTGCATACTCTTGCAGACGTTGATTGTTATGCTGTCAGTCTTTTTTGTATTTGCCATCCTATTGGATATGAAATGGCATTTCATTGTGGTTTTGATTTTCATTTCCGTAATGACTAATGATGAGTATTATTTCGTGTGCTTATTGGCCATTTGCATATATTTTTTAGAGAAATGCCTGTCCAAATCCTTGGTCCATTTTTCAGTTAGGCTGTCTTTTTATTGTTAAACTATACACATTCTTTATCTATTCTAGAAACTGGCCCTTTATGTGATATATGATTTGTAAATACTTTCTTCCCTGTCTATGGATTGTCTTTTCATTTTCTTTCTGGTGTCCTTTGAAGCACAAAAATTTTTAATTTTGATGAAGTCTAATTTATCTTTTTTCTTTAGTTGCTGATGCTTTTGGTTTCATATTTCAAATTTTTATTTAAATAAATATTCATTTGATAGTATAAGTTTGTGACAAGGTTTTAATTACCCAGGACTGTAAAGCATTGACATTTCTTGTGTTTGACAACCAAATCCCAAAGGAAGCAATTAGCCTTGTATTTGTGCTTCAATTCCTCAGCTAATTGTTTTAAACAAAACATTATGTTTTGATCTCATATGTTGCCATGAAAACGTTAGTTGTGTGTGATATGTATATTGATAAAAGTCTCATGAATTCATAGTTAGTATTTTGGATTGGAGAACTAAATAGTTTATCATGATATTTTTGCATATTTGATTTCATACCTTAATAAATCATTGCTTTTTACGCTAAGAGTATTATCAGGGTTATTTTAATCTTTCCTGTGAGGAGAAAGTAGATTTTGAGAATCGTATTGATTTTAATCTTGTGCAAGCTATTTGTAGCAGTGATATTTTGATGTTTTTGTTACATGTACAAATGGAATATGTATATTTTTCTTCTGCTTTATGAAGTATGTGCCTTTTTAATTTTTATGGAAGCATTCCAGTTTTTTACTTTTTTACATTATGGGTTTTTTAAAAAAATAAATTGAATGCATATTTCAAAATGTTTTAGCCTCTAATGTTGTCTAATTTAGTTATTTAGAGAAATGCATGTGACAGTGGAGTATCACTATTCTTAGTAGATTGGCTTTCTGTGTAACGGCAAGATTGTAATACAGTGTAACAAATTACTTTTATTTGGGGAATTTACTTTTGTATCTTCCTTATTATTTAATACTATTCTATGTTGACTGTAAATAAAAGTCGATTTTAATGAAATTTTATAGAGCTAAGATCGCTTATATTCTTTTTGTTAGTTGATCTTAAATCATAGTGTTCGTTAGTGAACAGTCACTTAAGTGCCCATTGGATGGGTGATTCTCTTCTTTACGTTGATGTGTTTATAGTTTGTGTTGTACTATCCACTGACATGTTGCAATGGAAAAGGAAATAAAAACTGAAATCTCATTCATAATGGTGTTAAATTTTCAATTGTGATAAAAATAAGGAAAAGACTTAGCCGAGTTACCTCCTCCTATGGTTATACTTCAAATACGGTGATTAAGAGGATTTTGATGACCTCTTTTATGACTGAATTAAGGCACCCTTCTTTCCCCCTTCCCTTCTCTTGTTCTGTAAAGCTTACTAACATAATCATTGAATACATATTAATTCTCTTTTAGTATATATACTTGAAATGAGGTTTTAATATTTGTAGAGACATCTTTTTCTTACCAGGGTTTGAAGAATTGCCCTTTAGTTAACCCATTAATTTGTCTCTGAAGTCAGTAAGGGCAGCCTTATTCTACAGGGGGCGACTTCTCAGTACATGTACTAGAAGTCTCCGCTGCTCTCTGATAGCGCCTTGGAGATATTGGTCAGGGTTATATGGGTATAAACTATTCTTCATCGGAAGGGCCTTTTGCTGCTCTCTAATCCTACTCAGGAAAGCTCAGCTGGACTTGAATTATTTTAAATGTCACACTGTTTTATGCACAGATGTCTGAAAGCTATTACACAGTAGTATTGACTGTGTTTTTCTCCCAATACAGTTATTGTAGTAATCACAGTATGCAGAGAAGTTTTCCTAAAAGCTTTTTCCTTCAGAACTTACTTCAAGCCAGGTTCTCTGCCTTATCACACTTAATCTTGAAAAATATCTTCTTCTCTTTCTCTGTCCTTCCCATTCTCACTGAGCGTATTTGATTCATAATTGACTCTAGGTATCCAGTTTCTCAGTTTCTAGTCACCTTACCTTCTGCAATTTGACAGTTCTTTCTATTAGAGTTCTGCTTCCTCAAGTGAAATTAAGCCAGTTTTCTTACCTTACCCAGGTGGCTGATGACAGTGTTCTCTATCATCCCCAAGACATGATTAAGTTCCAGTTGCTAATCTGTGTCTTTGCTTTTCTCATCCTGTCCTGCCCTTTCCATTATTTGGTATTTTGCTTCTTCTTACTGTTCACGTCTCTGTTGTCTTCTGCAATACTGCCTTGGTATATGCATGTAAATAGTTGTTGAAATAGTAAATGAAATTGTTATCTAAGTTTCCCAATCTGTTTAGTCTATTTTTTTTTTAGACAACAGTTTTAACCTTTCACTTGATCTCTTATACATGCTCGATAACATCTTTGATCAACTCTTGTCTGTACGTGTTAATATTAGTTATCATATTTTGGTCCTAAGCTTAACTAATGAGGCAGATGGTAGAAGTAAGGATCACAGAGGCTGTGATAAGCAGATCACAGGTAATGATGCTTATTATTTCACAGGTAATGGTGAAATTGAAAATTAAAGTGATGTCATCACATGTTTTATGGTTTTCACAGAAAACCTCAGATAGCAGTAATCAAATCTTGATAAAATATTGAAAGACAAACTATTTAAAAGCAGCAGAAAATGACTGAAAGTAGGTAAAAGTCAGAAGAGAAGTTATGCTTGAAGGCCTGAAAATGTGTCTGAGTTGTATGTTTGTGGCTGCCTTGCTTTTGGGTGCGTCCCAGCCTCCTGTGTGGTTCCAGCTCCGCAGGACAGAAGTTAGACCTAGCCAAACCACTGGAAATGTATTGAAGGAAATCCTGGAGGCAAGTGAACCACAGAAAAATAAATACTGCCCTTTCCTCCTGTATAAATTTGCCCGTTTTATATATTTCATATGCGTGGAGTCTCCTCCAGTATTTGTTTTTCATGTGGGGCTTACTTCACTTGGCATAATGTTTTCGAAGTACATCTCTGTTGGAGCACGTGTTAGAATTCCCTTCCTTTTTACGGGTGAATAATACTCCACTGCAGTACCCCACATGTTGTGTATCTGTTCGTCTGTCGCTGGGCACTTGGCTTCTCCTCACTTTTTGGTGCTGTGAACAGTGCTGCAGCGGACTTTGGTGGCACAGGCACCTGAGTCCTCGCTGTCTAGCTTTCTGAGAAGCTGCCACGCTGATTGGCGTGGTGGCGTCACCATTTTACATCACCAGCAGTGATATACAAGGGCTGTAGCTTCTCCACATCCTCACCGGTGCTTGTTACTTCCTGTCTGCAGTACCTTTTGGGGGTGGATTCCTTAGGATTTTGTACAGAAACAAAAACAGTCATGTGCACGGAGGCAGTTTTACTTCCTTTCAGTCTTTTCTCTTTTTTGGATAATCATAGGTAGGACTTTCACAGATAGTGTTTATCTGGCTGAAAAAGTTCTTTGTTGACTGGTTTTGTGTGTCTGTTTTAAATCATTAGTGGTGTTTGACTTTATCTCTGACTCCTGCACCTGTTGCCACAATCATATAGGTGGCCATGCCCAGGTTAAATTAGTGCTGACTGCAGGCGGGTGTCCTTGTCTCCGTGGCTCTGGGCATCGTGACAGCAGTATGCATAGAGGGCGTGTGCAGTATGAAGTAGACATAGAGGGCGCGTGCAGCGTGGAAGTGTCCTTGATGGCCACTGCCAAGGCGTGAGCACACTAACCCTGGTAGCAGCAAAGGGGACCCCAGGTTTGAAACGTGAAATGTGCAAAGTGGAAATCAAGGCTGCGGGACCGTTGGCAGATACACCTGTCTAACTGTAAGATTACGTTTTCATCCTGTGCATTCAACATGTTGGTACTTCTGTATAGAAAATAATTGATAGTGTAATATGTTTGTTTATATAATCACCAAATGCTTTTCCTATTTTAGTTGAAATAGCGTATTTAATAAAATTAAAATATGTGATTTCATCTGCTTATTGGAGCACTTTAGTAAAGCAAGTGTGAAATGATAGACTTCTGATTTGAAAGTAAAGTTAAAGGTGTATTCTTTTGTTATATTTACATTTATTTAAGAGTTAAGATAAAATTCAGATTAAATTAATGGAATGTGAAACAAAAATGGTTAAAGATGTGCCATGAATAATTAAAAAGTTATTCTGACATTGTAAAGTGAATTGTGACATAAAAATGTTATGACCATGCAAAAGCAGTAATTCATTTAAGAGGAAAAGCTGAATTATAAACAGAAGTAATAGGCTTTTGGTTTCTTGATAATACAGTTAATGAAAAAAACAATCGTATGAAAATACTGGAAAAATATTTGAATGACTTATTTGAAACGAAATTCTCTGATCAGTGAATATAGCATAAAACTCATAACCCACCAAGAATGACATTGATGATTGTTTTATCATCTCTGAATGCCTTAAATTTAGGGTATGTAATATTAGTTACTGCACAAGAAAACTTGAATTAAAATCTAAGTTTTATGTATGAAAGAGGATTGATAAGAGTTTCCTCCTGTTTGCAGCCTCTCAAAAGTTTACACGACATTCCCAGTAACAGGTTGTGAAACTTGAAGTTTATAAGCCTGAATAAGAAAAACTGAATTTTGATCAACTGTGCTAGAGGAAAGATGAAGTATATCCTCCTAATGTCTGTGTAGGAAACATTATAAGCTTTTGTCACGTGAAAAGCCGAGCAAAGAGTACTGTGCTGTGCCTGCTTGCTCAGTCATGTCCGACTCTTTGTGACCCCATGGACTGTAGCCCGCCAGGCTCCACTGTTCGTGGGGATTCTCCAGGCAAGAATGATGAAGTGGGCTGCTATGCCCTTCTCCAGGGGATCTTTCCAACCCAGGGGTCGAATCCAGGTCTCCCTCTGGATTCTCTGCTCTCTGGTAGCCTATCCCTCCTCCAGGGGATCTTCCTGACTGAAGAATTGAACTGGGGTCTCCTGCATTGCAGGTGGATTCTTTACCAGTTGAGCTACCAGGGAAGCCCCGAGGAAAGAGTACTTAACCAAAAAATACAGGAACTATGGCATAACAGAGTTGTATCAGACATTTAATTAAAATGCTGTTTTTCTGGATTCATTTATGGAATTTGTCAGTCTTTTTAGTATTTTTGTTATTTTTTTCACGTCTAATGTGTATTCATGTTCATTTCTAGTTTTGTACTTAAAATTCTATATCCTTTCTTTTCAATCCTCTAAGTTTTAGAAGCTTCAAGACCCTTGAAACTTACATGTTCCCCTATTAAGGGGGTAGAGCTCAGATCCAAATGGGCTTGGTGGGGAATGGTTTTGAGAGACTGTTTTTCTGAAGAGGGGGGATTGGAACAAAGACCTGATTAAAGGCATGGAGAGAACCTTGTGAGTGTTTGGTGGAAAGAGCAATTCAAGTAGGGGCACCATAACTTTAAAACCTGTTGTGGGAATAAGTCTTACGCTTATTAAGAGAAGGCTTTGAGGTTGGAGCCCAGTGATTGGAAATGAGATTGAAAAGGAAAGCAGTTATATACTTAAAGCAATTATATATGGTTTGGGTAAAAATTTAACGAATTTAGATACTAATTGGAGAAGTTTTCACATTTTCAAACTGGCAGTGAAACTTTTTCAAGTGCTTTCTTGGGACCTGTTTGCTTTCATCTTTACAGTTTTTCATCCTTGTTGTGCTTTATTTTCATGTTCCAACCATATTAGGAAGGAGAAGAAATCTGCATACGCACTCTTAAAATGCCCAGTGTAGAAGGGCACACGTTGTTTCTAAAATTCATTTTCCTTTGATAACAATTTCAGGTGCCATTGTAAGGGGTCCTTGTGCCCTAGTATGTTGCTTTTACTATGGCAGGTGAGGATGAATTTGGTTAGAAAAGTTGGTGTCACTAGGATCAGATTTATTCTAACTTGTACTTAGTATTCTGTATGAAGGTTGTACTATAGTTTGATGTTTATTCATCCTCTTGTTGCTAGATTGAAGTAATTTTGAAGTTCTTAGTATTATAAACAAGGCTGCAGTAAGCAACCTTGTTACATTTACTTCAGTTTTAGGGTACCTAACAAAAAGTATAACAAGCCTTTAAAAAAATGTGATAGATACATTTTTGGGGTAGGTTTTGAATATCTTTTTGAAAGTTTTCGGTAATTCTTTCTACTGTGAACTGTCTATTTATATACTATTTTTTTCTATTAAAATAATCTTTCAAAATATATTCTGGTTATCACTTTACTACTTTGGACTTTATGTCACTTTCAAAAACATAGTCCCAGTTTGTTACCAGTTAATTTCTTTTTAAATGGTATTTTATATTGTATATGGTGTTTCAGTTCAGTTCAGTTCAGTCGCTCAGTCGTGTCCAACTCTTTGCGACCCCATGAACAGCAGCACGCCAGGCCTCTCTGTCCATCACCAACTCCCAGAGTCCACCGAAACCCATGTTCATCGAGTCGGTGATGCCATCCAGCCATCTCATCCTCTGTCGTCCCCTTCTCCTCCTGCCCCCAATCCTTCCCAGCATCAGGGTCTTTTCCAGTGAGTCAGATCTTCGTATGAGGTGGCCAAAGTATTGGAGTTTTAGCTTTAGCATCAGACCTTCCACTGAACACCCAGGACTGATATCCTTTAGGATGGACTGGTTGGATCTCCATGCAGTCCAAGGGACTCTCAAGAGTCTTCTCCAACACCACAGTTCAAAAGCATCAATCCTTCGGTGCTCAGCCTTTTCCACTGTCCAACTCTCACAACCATACATGACTACTAGAAAAACCATAGCCTTGACTAGACAAACCTTTGTTGGCAAAGTAATGTCTCTGCTTTCCAAAATGCTCTGCAGGTTGGTCATAACTTTCCTTCCAAGGAGTAGGCATCTTTTGAATTCATGGCTGCAGTTACCATCTGCAGTGATTTTGGAGCCCAAAAAAATAAAGTCTGACACTTTTCCCACTGTTTCCCCATCTATTTCCCATGAAGTGATGGGACCAGATGCCATGATCTTAGTTTTCTTAATGTTGAGCCTTAAGCCAACTTTTCCACTCTCCTCTTTCACTTCCATCAAGAGGCTTTTTAGTTCCTCTTCACTTTCTGCCGTGAGGGTGGTGTCATCTGCATATCTGAGGTTATTGATATTTCTCCCAGCAATCTTGATTCCAGCTTGTGCTTCTTCCAGCCAAGCGTTTCTCATGATGTACTCTGCATATAAGTTAAATAAGCAGGGTGACAATATACAGCCTTGATGTACTCCTTTTCCTATTTGTAACCAGCCTATTATTCCATGTCCAGTTCTAAATGTTGCTTCCTGACCTGCATACAGATTTCTAAAGAGACAGGTCAGATGGTCTGGCATTCCCATCTCTTTAAGAATTCTCCACAGTTTATTGTGATCCACACAGTCAAAGGCTTTGGCATAGTCAATAAAGCAGAAGTAGATGTTTTTCTGGAACTCTCTTGCTTTTTTGATAATCCAGCGGATGTTGGCAATTTGATCTCTGGTTCCTCTGCCTTTTCTAAAACCAACTTGAACACCTGGAAGTTCATGGTTCACGTATTGCTGAAGCCTGGCTTGGAGAATTCTGAGCATTACTTTACTAGCGTGTGAGATGAGTGCAATTGTGTGGTAGTTTGAGCATTCTTTGGCATTGCCTTTCTTTGGGATAGGAATGTAAACTGACCTTTTCCAGTCCTGTGTCCACTGCTGAGTTTTCCAAATTTGCTGGCATGTTGAGTGTAGCACTTTCACAGCATTATCTTTTAGGATTTGAAATAGCTCAACTGGAATTCCATCACCTCCACTAGCTTTGTTTGTCGTGATGCTTTCTAAGGCCCACTTGAATTCACCTTCCAGGATGTCTAGCTCTAGCTGAGTGTATTGTTCAATACAGAAATGGAAACTTTGATAAATTAAATTACTGGTTTCCAAACTACTATGTGGAAGTAAAAATAAAGATTGTATAAAGTTTTCTAGATAAAAAAAATTTGATGTTCATTTATTTTCTCATTTAAAAAATTTTTTTCAAGCCTACAGTTGAGAAACTGTTATAATGAAACCTGTATACCCTTCACATAGACTCAACCAATTGTTAATATTTTGCCACATTCTTTTCTAACCTGTCTCTTTTGCTCTTCATATCCATATCAACATATATATGTATAAAATCTTCTTTTGTTTACACACTTAGAAAGTAAGTTTTGAGCAAAGAGTTGGGCGCCAGAAAGGTAGGGAGGGATTGGAGGAAAGAACTAGGTGAAAGAGATTAAGAAGTACAAATTTTCAGTTGTAAAATAAATGAGTTATGGGTATGAAATGAGGATTGTGGGGAATGTAGTCAATAACTATGTAATATCTTTGGTGACATATTGTAACTAGACTTACATGATGATCATTCTGAAATGTGTAGAAATATTGATTCATGTATTAAAAGGAACGTTCATAGTACTATAGTTCAATTACACTTCAAAAACAAGCATACATGTATAGAAATTATCAGATGTGGTTACCAGAGGTGGGGAGGCTAATTGAATGAAGGCAGTCAAAAGATATAAACTTCCAGATATAAGGTAAAGAAGTACTAGGGATATAGAGTATAATATAAATATAATTAACACCACTGTGTGTTACGTATGAAAATTGTTAAGAGTAAATCCTAAGAGTTCTCAACAGTTCAGTTCAGTTCAGTTGCACAGTTGTGTCTGGCTCTTTGTGACTCCATGAACCGTAGCACACCAGGCCACTCTGTCCATCACCAACTCCCAGAGTCCACCCAAATCCATGGCCATCGAGTCAATGATGCCCTCCAGCCATCTCATCCTCTGTCGTCCCCTTCTCTTCCTGCCCTCAATCTTTCCCAGCATCAGGGTCTTTTCCAATGAGTCAGCTCTTCACATCAGGTGGAGAAAGGATTGGAGTTTCAGCTTTGACATCAGTCCTTCCAATGAACACCCAGGACTGATCTCCTTTAGGATGGACTGTTTGGATCTCCTTGCAGTTCAAGGGACTCTAAAGAGTCTTTTCCAACACCACAGTTCAAAAGCATCAGTTCTTTGATGCTCAGCTTTCTTCACCATCCAACTCTCATATCCATACACAACCACTGGAAAAACCATAGCCTTGACTAGATGGACCTTTGTTGGTAAAGTAATGTCTCAGCTTTTAAATATACTATCTAGGTTGGTCATAACTTTCCTTTCAAGGAGCAAGTGTCTTAATTTCATGGCTGCAGTCACTATCTGCAGTGATTTTGGAGCCCCCCAAAGTAAAGTCTGCCACTGTTTCCATTGTTTCCCCATCTATTTGCCATGAATTGATGGGACCAGATGCCATCATCTTAGTTTTCTGAATGTTGAGTTTTAAGCCAACTTTTTCACTTTCCTCTTTCACTTTCATCAAGAGTCTCTTTAGGTCTTGTTTGCTTTATGTGGTAAGTGTGCTATCATCTGCATGTCTGAGGTTATTGATATTTCTCCCAGCAATCCTGATTCTAGCTTGTGCTTCATCCAGTCCAGCATTTCTCATGATGTACTCTGCATATAAGTTAAATAAGCAGGGTGACAATAGACAGCCTTGACGTACTCCTTTTCCTATTTGGAACCAGTCTGTTGTTCCATGTCCAGTTCTAACTGTTGCTTCCTGACCTGCATACAGACTTCTCAAGAGGCAGGTCATGTGGCCTGGTATTCCTATCTCTTTCAGAATTTTCCACAGTTTATTGTGATCCACACAGTCAAAGGCTTTGGCATAGTCAATAAAGCAGAAGTAGATGTTCTTCTGGAACTCTCTCCCCTTTTTGATGATCCAACAGATGTTGGCA